>CATIWM010259887.1:0-25378 GCA_949671775.1 Mallotus repandus
TAGAAAAAAATTATTTTTAATTATATTTTTTTCATTAAAGATTATTTTATTTTATATAATTTTTTAAAATTAATATTAATTTATAAAATATTTTAATTTTATTGATCATAAAAGTTACATACGTTTAAAATAAAAGTTTAAATATCGAATAAAATATAATAAAAATTATGGAATGTTAAAAATTAATTGATTAAAATTTAGGAGGGTGAAACTATGCATTTAGTGTATATATATATATATAACACAAGGTGGAGTCTCGCTTCTTGGCAATGGACCATCAGATACCAAAAATTTGATGGGTCCCAAATCGAAAATGCAAAGGCCGAAGGGTGTGGTACTGGTTCCACTTGACACAACGCCATACTTGCTTTTTTGTCAACGAAAAAAGTCTTTGTGTTGGTGGTGCTTGCTTTCGTCGCCATTTCCAACATCAATCATCTCTCTCCTTTGTCTTTTGCTTTTCTGCCTTCTGAAAACTGAATGGGGTCGAGTACCAGCAGGTTCGAGTCAACGCCAGCCCCAGCCCCAGCCCCAGCCAGAGCCAGGTCGTCTCTCAAGCGCAGACTCCTTTCTTCTCTGTTTTGTGCTTCTTCTGCTTCTCGCTCTCCTATCGATTATGATCGCCAGGTCAATAATCGCTTCTTCCTTTGTTCTTAGGATCAGCTTTCTCTTTTGATTTTTAATTTTCTTATTCTTTGTTTGCGAGGTTTATGGTATTATCTTATCCGATTTGGTCCTCTCTAATCTATTATTAATTTTACTGTTACTTGTTTAGTTTCTCAGAAAGTTCTGGGAAAATATATATAAAAAAAAAAAAATGAAGCCAGAGCTAGGATGCTAATAGCGTTTTACCTTTGTTAGCTAATCTTATGATCACGAGTTAAAAACTTCAGGTCCATTTGTTCTTGTCCTTGTTTGACTTTTTCTTTTTAATTATAACCTTACATGTGACTCTGAATCTGCTACTTGCATTGGTATGGTATGCAATTGTCATGTGGAAGCTTTGTATATCATGTATATATATAGGACAATGATTTTTTAATTTTCATTCTGAAACTGATTTACGTTTTCAGATGCAAGAACACCACCCTGCTGAGTCATTCATAGGATCTGCTGAACACTCGTCTCCTTGCTGTGATGTGTTGGTTAGCTTCAGCCAGCAGTCATCACTGACCTCTGCTTTGGGTACCCACTCATCTGGTTTCACTGCTCAAAGTGGAACCTCTACTGGTAGCACTAATGATATTATTGAGGATGCTTCTGTAAGACATACTTTTAGCAATAATTCTGGGAATTATGAGCTCATGAATGTTAATGATGGTGTCCTGGATGCTAGGGCACCAGGTACTCCCTTTAAAGGTCACCCAATCTCTGCTGATGCACCAGGTGAAAGTCTAGTCGATCAGGATACCCACTATCTACATTCTGTCACAGACTCCACAGGGAATGCAAGTAGGGATACCTATACATCTGATTCTGGTTCTAGTGTCCCTAGTTCCGTCGTAGCTTCTCAACCACTTCCGAGATTTCTCTTATCTGTCGAGGAGCAAGGTCCAACAGGCATTGGCCTGCTTTTGGTTGATGTGGTGAGTATACATTCCAACATTTTGTCTAGTAACATTGCAGAAATTAGTAACCGTGAGGCAACGAGGAATACTAGAAGGATGTTTTGGGATGCTTTCTCAAGAAACAGTTTTAGGCCGAATACTGATTCCCAAACCATTGTTTTTTCAACTAGTCATGTTGATGATCTAGGATCTCATGACAGATGGCTTCTTGATTATAGTGGTGATCTTCATTATGATGGCATTGCTCATGAGTCCAGACGCTCTAGTACTAGGACCAATCGCAGAGGCGGACGTGGATGGCAATCCAGATATGAGGTAATTGTTTTTTCACTTCCCTTTGTCTACGTTGCTGTGCTCTTTATTTTTTAGTTTCATCTGAAGCTGTGTCCTTATAAAAAGAACTTTTGCATCATCCAAGTATTTTTTACATGCTATTTTTATTTTTTGCTGGTTTAAAATTTTGTTATCTTCTCTTATTGACATTTTCTTCAGGGTTCTTTATAATATTTTATTGTTTCAGACGGCAGAAAGATTTCATGATGTCCATGATGAGCGAGGCTGGCAAAGGTCTTTATGTACAACGGGGCTTCATCCTCGTGGCTCATGTTCATGCGAATCCTCATTCATCTCTGAAGAATCCAGTAGCCATGCAAACATCTCACAGATAATCATGCTTGCAGATACACTTTTTGAGGTAATTGGCCCTCCAGCTTGCTACCTTGTGTTGAGTCCATTCTTAACCCTCTTTGTTTAAGCATATTTTTCTTCATTTATTATTTTATTCCATATCTAGGTGCTTGAGGAAATTCATCGCCATCGCATGTCTGTTTCACTCTCTACAGTCACACATCCTGCTCCTGAAGCTGTTGTAAACTCCTTTCCTCTCAAAAATCACAGGTCATGTGGTACTGAGAGTGGGACGCATGATGTGCAGCAGTAAGTCCTTTTGATTTGTTTTTGTTGTTGCCAGTTATTTTGTGATTGTCTTACTGTTACTGTAATTTGAGGATTGTACTTGAGTGTTAAATTAAGCACACATGAATATTATACTTTGTCTAATTCACAACTACCAGTGAAGGTGAGAGATACCAAGTTAGGCAGTTCTAGTAATTTTATTGAGTGTGAGGATTTAAATGTTACGAGGTGCATATATTGTTGTAACATATTATGGATTTTGTTCATTATTTATGCTTTTTATAAGGCCAATATTATATTTTTTCTTTACAGGTGTCACATTTGCTTGGTAGACTATGAGGAAGGGGATAAAATTAGAGTCCTTCCATGTTCTCATGAGTATCACATGTCCTGTGTTGATAAATGGCTAAAAGAAATACATGGGTAAGGATTTATTATTTCCTTCTTCTTTGTTCTTCCTTCCTTCCTTTTCTTTTAACTTGAGCTGTTTCCGGGTGAGCTGTGTGTGTGTTTTTTGGCATTTTCTCCTTTTTGATCTTATGATGGTACTTCAGGGTATGCCCTCTCTGCAGAGAGGATGTTTGCAAGGGTGTTGTTGAAAGTTCAGCCTCAAACCCTGACATTCCATCTTTTTGATGGATTTGTATATGGAAGTAGATGAATCAGAACCTCTTTTTTTCTTAGAAAATATCTTATGGTACTGGTAATACCAGAAGATATAGTTATGTTAGAATTTCTTTTCTTTTATATTTTACCTTATAATCTATAAATAATGTTACTTGACTACAGATCAACCTGTAATAATTATATGCATCTATAGTAGTTGGAACACAAGATTTGTAGTGATCGGGTACATCTATTACATGTTAAAAAATATGATATGAAACATAATTCATATTTGTATGTCCGATATGCATTGTTCATATGTAGCTCTAATGTTCTCCAGCAGACTCTTGTTATGACTAGTTTGTGCATTTATTTGCTTTCTGTCACAAGTTATACAAAAGTATAGGATCACTACCAAACCTTTTATATCATATCAACTTTTGATGAAAATGGGCGATTTGCCATCAATTGGTTTGAATATATTAGATGGAACAGACACCTGAATTTATGCCATGAACCAAAATGGAGAGGTGCTTGGGGACCCCTGAGCTTGGAATTTTTGTCTCGCCGATGAATCTTTATAAACAAGTAGGGAGAAGCTTTTTTAAAGAGAAGTCTAGAAGAAGAATTCCCTTTTTGTCAGTTTGGGAAAACACTGAACATTGACTTGATCTATATAGGCCTAAAGACCCAGAAAGGTTTTGGAACATACTGCATTGACTATTTAAGGTTGTTACACATGTCAGGGAAACAGTTTTTTACAAAAATTTACTCGACGGAAACTTGCAGGAGTGATGCCGTCTAGGCATCTTTTAGGTCGTGCTTTCGTTGTATGCAGGTGTTGTAAAGGACTGTGACTCCATGAACATATATTTAATTAGAAATCAAAAGCTAAAGCATGTTGGCTGAAGGCATGGGACCTACGTCATAGTTTTTGGAGGCGTGCTTCTTAGAGTGCTCATGAAGCAAAGTGAGGGAAGCAGTGACATATATATAGTAATAGCGCCTCAGGGGTGAAGTATTCTTAGAACTTGTCGGTGTTGCTGTATTTACTGTGTACAATGTTCTCAAACTTGTCCATTTTCTCTGGGTTAAAAAAAGAAAGAAAGGAAAAAAGAAAAAGAAAAAAAAAAGGAGATGGTGACTTTAAATGAGGTAGGTTGTAGACTTGAATTCCAAAATTTAATGTTGTGTTGGATTGGACGGCGCATAGAGGTGATATGAGTTATTATTACTCTGGAGGTTGTGATTTTTGGAAGGGAAAGAGCAGTTCCCAAAATTCATTGGAAAGAGCCGTCCTATCCTATGCGTCAATTTAGCCGTGAAACCTTACTTTACTTAATGATGTGTCTTGCGGCTTGGAGGTGGGGGTTAACCTAATCATATGTTGTATTACAGTTGTATTTTTCCTGCATTAGATAACTACTTCCCATTTGTGTGTGTGTGTATATATATATACGATTTTCAAAGCTAAGAATGGATAAGAGCTGTTTTGTCTTGTTTTGTATAATATGTACAGTTTAGAGCTGAGGCAATTCCCCTTTGACTATGAGCATGAGGATGACAATATTGTTTTGACTTCTAGGAAGGAAAATGGCGTATCCGTTCTGATTATTATTTTAAATTTTTGCCGCTTGCCCAACATAACCTGCGCAGTAACTGAACGAATTGCTTAGCTCAGACCTGGGTAAAACAAATGCAAAAGCGAATGAAGAGAAGATGCAGCTAGTAATCATTCTCTTGAAAAGAAGAGTGCAATAGTCTTCTCTTCGCTCTTCATATTTATTGGTGAGGAAGCTCATTCATAAATATCATGATGGATCAATCATGTGATGGCCAATTCTTTGAAGCTTTTGTTTTTTAAATGCGACATGTATACGGTGTTGGCATTCATAATCATACACTGTAATATATATATATGGTAAGCGCGCAGACAGACAATTAAAAAAGTAGGAGGAGAAGGCTTGTTAGTAGTGTTAAGTTTCATCTGATGAAGCATGCAAGGGAAGAGTGTGAGGAAAGCAATGTAGCGTGCTCAAGTCAGGAGACGCAGCCAGCAAATTAAAATCATAATTAGAGGATAATGGCATTTTTGTGCTGCGATTGTGAGGTATTATTAGGATAATGAAATCATTGATGTGCAAATTGTTGTCGGCTAAATTAATTAATGAGTAGCAAGTAGCAAAATGGAATAAGGAGAATTGGCTGGTGTTGGTTTTGAAATCTTTCAATTCCTTCATTAATACTTAATTACTCAAAATGGCAAATTGTGTTATTTTCCTTCACATGTATGAGAAGTCAACTAATTAAGTAGTTAATATTAAAATCACAGAAGATTCAATATTGCTGTAGGACACATGTGATGCGGTGGTGACTTACATAAATACCATTTCAATGGCAAAATCCTTTTTTTTTTTGCCATAGCCTGTAGAATGGATAGAGGAGGTCGATCAAAATGTGTGCGATTGTGAAGTAGTAGTAGTAGTAGATAAAAAAGTGTTTGTATCATGATTATTGTGGTGGTTATTATTATTATTATTATTAGTAGTAGAAGTGAGGTTTTTATTATTAGTAGCAGAAGTGAGGAAGCGTAGCAGTAGCAGATCCAGAGTTGAGAAACTGCAGCGCAGCATTTAGTGAGAAATTAAATTCATTAGAGAGAGGGCTGGAAACACTGGCCTGGCCTGACCTGACCTGAATGAATGCTATAAATGAGTCTCATTTATCAGCAACCAACACCACCACTGCTGCTCGGTACTAACCTTACTCCGCCTCACGTGACACCTCACGTGCTCATCTCTCTTTCTCTTTCTCTTTTGACAAACCTTGTTCTAAACGCAACTACTTGCACCACTTCTTCTTCTTTCTTAAATCTCAATTCTTATAAAAAAGAAAAAACAACAGCAAAAGGCGCCATTTTATATCTCTCTCCTTCTCATCTGTTCTGTTCTGAAGAAGACGGTAGTACTGTCAATGTCGTCGTCTTCTGTAATTTCTTTTACACCACCTCTTCTTCCATTCAGCAGCAACACCAGCACCGAAGATGCGCATCCTTCTCCTTTTCAAAATCTTAAACCAAGCATTCTTGTTATTGTTTTAATCCTCTCCATTACTTTCCTCCTTTCTCTCTCTCTCTGCCTTCTTCTCCGCCATCTCAACCGCCGTTGTCTCCGCCACCTTTCTTCCCCCTCTCGTCCCACCACTACCATCATCACCATCCCTCCTTCCTCCTCCTCCTCCTTCTCCTCTAATCGTCATTCCGCCAGTCGTGTTTCTCCTGAAACTCCTGCATTCTCCATTATCGATTCTCTCCCTCTTTTCACTTTCAGTTCCATCAAACACCGCTCTCCAAACTCCTCCGCCGATTGCGCCGTTTGTTTGTCCAAATTCGAACCGCAGGATCAGCTCCGTCTGCTCCCTCTGTGCTGCCATGCCTTCCATGTCCATTGCATCGACACCTGGCTTCACGCTAATCAAACGTGTCCTCTCTGTCGCTCTCCAATTCAAGCCTCCGACTCTGACCTCTTCAAGGCGATATCAACAACCGCCAGTGATATTGGTGCAGCTGCCGAGAGCTTCCGACTCGAGATCGGCTCCGTCAGTCGCCGCCAAGATTCTGGCGTCGAGCCACGTACTTCCTACTCGATTGGCTCTTTCGAATACGTTGTGGAGGAAGACGCAGAGATTACTACGAGCCAAATGCATAGGAGAAGCATTTCGGATAAGGAAATTGGCGGTCAGACTATGCAAGAGCAGCCTAACCTAGCCTCCGAAGTAGGCGCAGGCGGGAGGAGTTGGCTTAAGGACTACGTCGACAGGCTGTCGACTTCTCTGTCATCGCGTGCCCTGTCGTTTCGAAGTTCTGGAAGATTGTTCACCGGAAGCAGTCGGCGCAGTGAGATTGGTAGCCTCGGAGAATATGACGTGGAAGCAAATCGGGTGGGGGAGGAAATCAGCGAAATGTTCCGTTGGTTCTCAGGGGTATGAATCGGAAAATATGGCAGTTCTGGTTTTAGTTAAGTCAGGGAAATTCTAATAATTCGTCTGTTTACATTTCGTATATTCTTTTTTTTTTTTTTTGGCTATAACCACTCCTAAAACAGCCCGGCATGAGGAGGAAAAGGAAGAGCATGGCGAAAATCCCAAAGATAGTTAGGAGTGGAAAAAGCAAAAGATGAAGTGGAAAGAGTGCTAACTATAGCTCGCTTTCTCTTCCATCTTAATCTAATGTTTTTGTAGATAGATAATGCAGAGGAGTAGGATAAATGACAGTTGACAAGAATTACAATTTTTTTTTATAAAAAAAAGGGGTTGGATAGGATAGCATTACAACGAAGAAGTTGCCTTTTTTGTCTTAATTTTCAGAAACAAATGGATGAGATTTTGATAGGGATGGAGCGGCTAATAGTGTCTGAAAATTGTAGAGAAATGTCCATTTCTATTATTACTATTACCATACGTTATACATACCAGTTTTTGGGAATGTTGATGATGGTACGCTACATTTTGATTGAGTTGCACTGTGTATGAGTAACTTGGAGGTCAGATCTCATGCCTTGTAAGAATTTAGCTCTTTCAATTCAATGGGCTACATATAAAAACATTTAGCCCAACATGACATTGGTTTTTTGGCAGTTTATATATAGGATTTTGACTTTTTTTAAGTAAAAGCAAAAGGCATGCATGAATTAGTCACTAGATACCTGACGCCCTTTGTGTTTTGTTAGGGTAATTTTCCTTTTATTGCTTGTAAGTATTGGGAATGGCTTCATGATTACAATGATAATTGTAGCAAAAGTGCAAATTTGCAAATGAAATGTCACCTTTAATTTTCTATTGCTGTTTAATTACTTGCTGTGTTGTATAATCAAATAGGACACGTTTTAATATCTAATATTAAAAAAAAAAAACAATTGTCAAATGTGTACTTTGTACTGGAATTCTGCTTCGGCTTTACCTAATTATCCATTTGCAGATATAAGGTAAATGCCTTGTGCAATCGGTATATATAGTAGAATATATACGAGTAGACGCAGGAGCAGTTGGGACTATTCTTTCTCTATTTATATTAATTGTTTATTGAGCAACAAGACATTGATGATGACGAAATAGGGCAAAGTTCAAACCAGGTGGTGCTGCTGCTGCATGAAATTGCCATATTTTGTGCCAAAACGCAGGGAGTGCTGTTGTTTTTTAGTTTATAGGCATAGAAATCATAACCACAGCCTAAGTCCTCAATAAAGGTTGATTTTAGGCAATGGCTTCTACTTCAATTTTATTTGAATTGACTTTGGATAAAATAGTGAGATCTCATCATTTTATTTTTAGCATGATATATTTTGTGTTTTTTGTATTCTGACAATTTTGTTAGATAGTTTTATTTTTATTTTTAGTGCAAGCCTGGACACCTTTAATAATACTATATCCGTACTAGGAGACCTATCTTCAACTGATGGTGAGAAATCCCAAGATGGCAACATGAGGAAGTTGAAAAGACATGAACATATGATGGGTAGATTATTTATTGGCTAAATTCGTGAGATCACCAGTGTATTAAGATAAGATGATAACAAATGCTTACTTACACCTCATCACGTGTATGTGCAATTTTATTTATTGTTTTAATGAATTTCACTTTCTAAATAATTTCTACCTCTTTTGTCTGATTTGAAAAGGATGCTTAAATTTCAGATCTGCTTACCCAAATGGAACCTCATCAAGCATTTATGCACCCAGATTCTGAATTCATTTTCTCGACATGATTTTAACAACACACTTGCAGTAGGTAGATGTATGCGACTAGAGATTAAATCAGTAAAGCCTGAATAGAATAGACTTTGTAGGTGGGTTGATGAAATTCAGTTATTTATGCTATGGAAGCATAGCAAAGAAAAAATAAAAATACACTAAAAAAACAAAGGTTAAATGTTTGGCTCTAAAAATTAAAATACTCATCAGAAAAGTTGGTATCCTCGTCCTGAAATGAAGGTAAGCAGTAATATCTCTAAAATGGCTGTTTGTTGCCTTTGGTACACTCATAATTTGGCTACAACTTTTAAGACTTAAGCTAGCATTTACTGTCCTAATTACATCCATCGCACTTCCCTCTGTATCAATATAAATATAATAACATTCCAAAATGGCAAACGAATCTATAGCAAAATTCTTAATATGAAAAAGAATTGAATTCTGCAACAAAATTTTTCACGCCAAACCTATATATCATGTTACTGGCTAACTCATTTACAGTGGTGGGTGCTCATTGTGGTCCACCAAATACCCAGTGCATCTGTTGCATGTCGGATCCAAAAGAAAAAAAAAAAAAAAAATATATATATATATATATATATATATTCACTCAAAATTCATTGCAGTTAAAGTATGCCAACAACTAGTTACTTACTCATCCTCAATATTAACACGTAAAAGCTAAATTTCCAACCACCAATTTTTTGTGTCCTTTTGTCGAACGCGGAAGACAGCATAGTTTATGGAATGAAAATTTCTCTGAAACAAAAATCCCACATTTGGTTGGCATAGGCATAACAAATGGGCTGTGAGTTGCGACAGTCCATGCAGTGCACTTCCAAATTCAATGGTTATTTTATTTTTATTTATACTTGAATTTTATGTATACAATTACAGTGTCGCAAATTGAACGACGAATTAGGCAAGAGGAAATTAATTGCTCAGTACAGGTGCGCTCCCAACAAAAAAAATTCTTGTCCATTTGGTTCCTCAAAGCTTTTTACCTGAGGACCCGGCAGATACTCTGAATCTGAAATCAGACTTGTTGATTCTTCAAAGTCCAATCCAAAATGCGAAACAAGCTCAGCCCAATAATAATCCACAACACCAAGGACAAAGGCATCGCAGGTTGCGGTGGGATTTGACTACTGTAAATGCAATTTACATATCTGAATATCCGGTTGATGGAAAATGATCCCACTCACCTCTTAACAAGTCACTATGAAGAAATAACAAAAGACAAAGATCATCGGGCAATATATATATAAATATTATATATTTTCTTCTAAACTTACAAAGAGACCACAAAACTGAAACATCACAAAGAATAAACAAGAGGGAAAATTTGCATCGCTTACAAGAAATCTTTTACAATGGGATTCCAAGTCTCCTTCCTCAAGATTGAATGAAATTTCTCAAGATTATGGAAGTAATTCACAACGTCACAAACTTGTTTAGGTTCAAATGTAGGAGGAGACAGGTACCTATAAAAGAGAAGGTTACAGTATTTCTCAGCGATGCACTGATCCTCCATCCCTTGCTGCATGGAAAAGTACTTCCACTGTAGCATCCTTTCTTCTGCTTGATCCCTTTTCCATGATCCTCAAGAACAAATGTAGAATTTGTCTCGCCATCACTAAATAAAATACACCAGAAGAAAGGGCCTTTGTGTAATCCAACCAAACCTACTCCCACCTCAGTATGTGATTTATTTCTCACAAGGGATAAAGCTTTGCTGTCTTTGACAAGAACATGAGAAAAGGCTCGTGATGGCTCAACATACTTGGACTCGCAGCCTACAATGTGGCCAGTTATGGTGCCAAAAGTGGGTAGCTCAACGCCACAATTGGGAGCAAACACCTCAGTGAAGTCATCCTCAGGTGGTTTGCAGTTTACAGCGGTGTTTCCAGAGCAATTACCCTTGCATAATTCAACAAATTGCAGGGCCATGCAGCCAAGACCAGGGCTGTCATTAAGCTTTGGAAGTCTATGCGCTGTCCTATTCCTGTTAATGATCTCTACAAGATCATTTGCGGGATTTCCTGTTTGTCAAAGACTGCATTAGCAACCTACTTTAAGAAAATATTACATCTTTGCTGAAAGAAATCAGCAGTCTATGTCTATGGCGAGTGTGTGTATATATATATATATATTAGGCGCTATCCATAATACATTGTTTTCTAAAAGAAACACAACTTCACCGAGGTACACAATCATTCCATCATAAATTCTCTTATGATGATTTATATGTATATTACGCATTCGCAGGAAAAAAAATAACGAGAACACCCAGAGAACAGAGTGCTGAGTAAAACCTGAAGTACCTAAGTAACACAGGATTTATCAGGGTAGCTGCAAATCTAACATGGTGGGTGGAAAAAAAAAAAAGAAAGAAAGAAGTTGGTTTCTAGTCCCCCAAAAAGGTCAAAAAAAGAAAAAGACTTTGGTTTGCGTTTGTAATTGAAGAAGGTTACAAAAAAATATGGTGTTGAAATAGAGAGCATGAACGGGATACATTAATAATATATGTTTCATAAAGCATATGGTGGAAGTGAAAGAAAGGAGCAAAATGTATTCATTGCTTAAATAACGTCAATACACATATAATCGGAAATTACAGGAATTTTCCTCTAGTCTATAAGCAAAGGCGGGGAAAATGTAAGTTGAAATGTACTGTAATGTACTGCAGTGTGTACGTAGTGAAAAATAATTAGAAAAGGAAAATTGATAAAAAAATGAAAAGAGCACATTACCAGTGTCTTTGGAGGAGCAAACAAAAGCAGCTGGAAGAAGAAGAAGAATCATCCAGTAGAAGCAATAGAGCCTGTTGATGAGCATTTTTAGCATCATTTTTTTTTCTTAGAAGAAACAAAACCGAAAAAAAATTGGAAAGGGAAAGAAGAAGAAAAAGAAACCCTAATCTATCATTGTAAAGGAAAGGAAAGGAAAGGAAAGAATTAAGAGTGGGGCTATTTGGTGGTTCTCTATCTCTTCTTCTTCTTCTTTTCTACTCTGCTCAAAAAAGATAAAAACATTATTATTAATATTTTTCTTTTTGCATTGGACTTGGTTCCTTCCGCTCCGCGTCAAAAAGCAGTGCAGAAATTTTTTTTTTTTTTACAAAAGAATTGTCGCAGAGCCGGAGATTAAGGACAATTTTGGTGGATTGGAATGGACGAATGGCGTAGGTGGGTCCCAACTAACCCAACTAGCCGTAGCCGTTCTTTTGATAAAGATGGGCTTTTGGGGTCATTGAGACTTTGGGCTTTCTGTGATCATTTGTCCGCATCGTATATGGCGCGGGATTGCACCAGTCAATCAGTAATGCCTAACTCCTAACCCTTCCCTTGAGAAATGAGATTTTTCAATTTTATTATCAGCTTTTGCATTTGATTCATCCATTCTAAATTTGGATTGCTTTCTTCTGTTCCTCATTTTATCTCATCTCATCAATACTGTTAGTTACTCTGTTTTTGTTTTATAAAGGAAATGGAGGGATTTGAACAACTATGGTAAATTTGATTTGCTGCTGCAGTTGCTAATTACGAATATGAATTTTTGATTGACTAGTCATTTTGTGATTGAAAATGACAGGGAGCACCTTCAGTCAATGGATCGGACATCCGAAAAAGTGGCCTATGGAGGTAGGTTTCGATTGTTTATGTTTTATGGTTTCCCTTACCCATTGCCTAAATAAAATAAAACAAAATGCTGAGATAAATTTGTTGATTTTTGTTTTGTTTTCAGCTGGTGTTGCGACGGGAACTGCAGGGATCGCATTCGGTGCTAAATTCGCGTTTCAGTGGTCTCTTCCTTTTTTTTTTTTTTCATGAGCTCATTTTTTAATTTATCCTTTTCTTTTTCTTTTTCTTTTCAACTTAAATTGATGTCGCTAAAAAAAAAAATCTTCCTCTATGGCTATGCTATGTGGATTGCAGGGTGATCGATCGCTATGATGAATTCGAGACGAGGACTATTGAAAGGTTTTGCCTTTTCTTTGTCTCCTCTTTCTTTACTTTCCATTTTCCCCTCACTGCTAATAACTAATTAGGTTAATTCCTTCCCCAAATGAATCACTCTCCAGCTTCTCACTTATTTTACCACTTCCTTCATCCCTTGCAGGCTACATCATTAATCCAACTTTTTCTTAATCTTAGTTTCTTTCTTATTCTTTCCATTTCTATCAACTGTCCTTTGACGTTTCATTCCCCATTGGCTCCTCTTGTTGCTCCCAATTCCCGGTTACCTAATTTATTGCCTGGAATTGCACTGCCAATTGTTCAGTCTGTATTTGCCTATTCCAATTTTTACAAGTAACTATTCTTTGCGTCACCAGATTGAGCTTGCTACTAAATGACAATCTTTGTTTTATTGCATGGGAGATCTAGAAACAAAATTCTTTCTTTGGGTCACTTGCTCAAGTTTTTGCTCCTTGATTTTGTTCACATTTCACATATGGTTAGACGATATTCGAGTTTCCATGCTCTGGGTGTTGATCCTTTTTCTTGTTTTCAGGATTATGCGAAAAGTAAATATGCAAAGGAGTCCTGGAAATAATCTGGTTTCAGAACAGATGCTTTCAGAATATAAGTCAGATGTAATTCTCTCTCGTTTTAAGTTGTATGCCGCTCATAAGTTTCTTCAATCAGGTTTCACTGCTTATACATCCATATTGGTTGGCATTTTAATTTGGTAAATTAACTCTATACTTCATTTGCGGCACAAAGGCTTGTGAAAGCCTAGACTTCTAATTCACGGTCATCATGGAAAATCTGTTTCTTTCTTGTGGTAATTTTGATGATCATTCTGCAATATTTTTCGTGATCAATCAATTGCATGGCTGTTGAACAAGTAAAATTGTGGTCATATATGTTTCAAAAAAAATTGAGACACAGGTGAGCATAGACATGACATACACAATCTGTTGTCTATGCGCCTTACATTTATCAGCAGTATATTGTTAGTTTGCTTTGTAGATTTAACAAGAGGTCGAAGCATATTTTCCAGTTTTAGATTCTTTAGGGTCCAATGGTACACAAAATAGGCTCTCATCAGTTGCAGGCATCTTACTGCATTTATCTATTCATGTACATGTTTATTGGTGGTAAATTTTATATACTAACACTGGAAGAAATTTATCTTGTTCAGGGTGCATGATATGAGGACTTAAAAAGCTGTGGAGAAGAAATGCAGATTGAAAGCATTTGATTCCAAACACTAAATTTATCTGTTATTTATGTTAACTCCCTGTGCAACAAATCAGCAACGTTGATAGATAATACGGCAGTTTAGATCGATAGATAGGTAGATACTAGAGAATGTGATAGATTTGTAGATGCTGCCGACTTCAGCTGGAGCTTATGATGCCACTTCAGTTGCAGCATATTATTATTGATTTTGCAGGAAAATAGTAAAACCAGTTCTATGTTGAGATGGATAGAGGGTTTTGTTTTTTTTCTTTCTCTAAGAGGAGAGATGGATAGAGTTGTTGATGGAGTGGTAATTGTGGCAATATATACATGTACTGCTAGTATTGACGACCACAAGTATGTATGATTTTTTTTTTTTTTTTTTTGAGAGTGCCTTCTTTTACTTGCTGTAGGATGGATGATAATTCGATCACGTTATATTATTTATCATACATGACGATAACTTTTTGTTGCATATTACCGTAATCCTTACAAAAAATCACATACAAGCTCGACAGTGTTTGAGACTGATTCGAAGCTTTTAGTGGATGTTCTTCAAGGGATGACTAAGGAGATTCCATGGGAGATTGAAGCTGTAGTTAATGGTATTTAGTTAATGGTTGATAATGAGAAATTCTATGTATTTAACATTGTCAAAAAGGGTAGCTGATTGGGTGTTAAAGAATGAACAATTTGTATTATCATCTCCTTCCTTCCTTGGTGATGAACCCCGTTACCAGCTTTGGCTGCATTATTCCACTCTCACTCTAGTCGCTGTGTTTAATGGAAAATCTGTTTTTTTTTTTATTAAAATAACTCGGCAATGTCTTTTTTTTTTTTGGGAATTTTGAGAGAGAAATGTCAAAATAAATAGTTTGTTAATTGAAAGTAAAATAATTTGGTAGTTGTTAAAAAAAAAAAAAAAAAAAAGAAAGAGGAAGAATCTAGAAGTTTATTCGGGATGCTGTAGCATGCCCCTTTTAAGTATTGGACACGTGACGAGGGTTTTGAGTGACAAGGACGTGTTTTTGGCAAACGCTCCAATTTCTGCTGCTGTTGCTGCTTCTTCTTACGCACTCTTTCTCTCAGGCCTTATCCATGGCGTCTATGTTTGTTACGGTCTCAAAACCACTGTTCGTTAACAAGACTACTTCTTTATCTCAACGGAAGCAGAGGCCTGTAGGTCCGTTGGTTTATATCTATTTCTCTTTCTCTCCAATAAATTTGATTAAACATCGCCCTCGCTTCCTTTTCTGTCTTTATTAATTTATTTCTCTTTGGGTCTTTAGGATTCAGGACGAATTCTCTTCGAATCAACGCATTTTCCAAAAAATGGGAACCCACCAAGGTATTGTGCCGCTCCTCGTTTCTATGCTCTGCAATTTGGAGTTTTTTTTTTTAATTTTAATTTTAATTTTATTTCCACTTCAGATGTTTTGTTTTGTGAGTTATTCTTAAAATTGGACTAACTTTGAGGTTGCAGGTTGTTCCCCAAGCTGATAGAGTCCTTGTCCGTCTTGAAGAGCTACCCCAGGTATGCTTTTGTTGCGTTGCGTCTGCTTTCTGTAACAGTATATATCAAATTCCTGGTTTGAATTGTTAATTGTATGTATTATGTTGGTGTTTGTCCACATTTGATATGCAGCAATCATCAGGTGGAGTTTTGTTGCCTAAATCAGCTGTGAAATTTGAGAGATATCTAGTGGGGGAGGTGAGTAGCATGCCAGTTCTTATCTTTATCAGGTTACGTGTACTTGATGGACATAAACATTTCAAATTTTTATCTTAGGTACTATCTGTGGGTACTGAGGTTGGACAAGTGGAGGCTGGAAAGAAGGTAAAGCCTTCATTCTTTTCTTTTCTTGTTTTTTTTTTTAAAAAAAAAGAAAACTCAGGAAAACGTTTCAAATGGAAGTATTGCTATCAACGTTATAATGGCAGCTACAAAGTTTTAGTTTCTTGGATCTTATCTTCCCATACCTGACACAGAGCCCTATTAAATGTAACTATTTTGGTTATTTACATATCTGTTTTCTATGCCTGTTTGCAGGTTCTTTTCTCAGATGTTAATGCTTACGAGGTAAGTTAAATTATCAGTATTTCATTTGCGTTCCATACATGAACTAGTGAAATGCCTGTATAGTTTGGTGAGTAAACCTGCACAATAGTTTGTTATCACTTTATTTATTTATTAATGCTATCAAGTTATTGTCAAGGGCAATGATTCTCATCATTGTGTGAGTCATTTAAGCACATGCCTTACTTTTGTCACCCGACAAGACTGATATTTTTGTGAGAATTCACTAAGGAGATCACTGCTTCTCACTTTGTACATGTTGATTTTGCCATGCTCAGGCTTCCGTTATTTACTTACCTGTTAGAGACGTTTTACATGTTCCATTATCATTTTGTTCATTTTACATGCCTTTTATTTGCTTGCAATCGTCTTTCATTAGACTTTTTGGTACGTGCAGGTTGATCTAGGAACTGATGCCAAGCACTGCTTTTGCAAAGCTGGTGATTTATTGGCTGTGGTTGAGTAAATTTCAGCAAGATTTCCTTGAGTAGGAACAATCTTCTACTGGTACTTGAGTAGGGCATCATTGATATACTTCCTTCCTTCAAGTGACGAGGGATATTTTTATTGGTGTATTTGATGTCTTGAGTGAACCTTATTGTAAGAAAAAGGGGCTTCTGCCCATGACTACCTTTAAATAATTTGCATTATTAGTTATTATCTGTGGACTTGATTTGTTTTTATGAGAAAATCCTGTGGTATTTCAACGTGGCAGCATGGGTGAGGTAGGTGCCCTTACAATGTAATAAGATCAAAATTCCAAATGAACTCTGATAAATTTTTTTGGGACTTTTCTGAATATGCGTGCATCATAAATCTGCTTTTACGGTAGTAATAAAAACGAAACCTACACTTATGTTGCCATCCGATCAGAAATCTTGCCATTGTATGTGGATCAAGCCTTGCGTCCAATATTCAGACCCCCTAAGATGGATTCAGTAACTAGCATTTACTGAGACTAGAGACGGAAGTGCATGAGCATTCTGCAGCTGTCTAATTTCCGGATTTCACTCAAACCGCTTCAATTTTAGTGCAGAATAGTATGGGCGATTGCCATTAGCTTTACGCACAGCAAACTCTGGGCTCAAATCCATCTCATTTGGAAACAAAAAGATAAAAGAAGATAATTGCTCATCATGCTTTTGCAATGAAAATTTGAGACAAAAATTTATGAGTATTTAGAGGCAAAATACATGGGATAGGTGGACAATCAGAACTCAAACAATCGTAACTCGATCATTCCTTCTTTTCTTTTTGGAGAATACCAAGCAACAACCTTTCCTGAGCGTAAAAGCCTCAACGAGTATGTCAAACTGTATACAAGATCCTCCACATGTAGGCCTTTTTGATCCGATGAAGAACCAAGTGAAAACCTTGAATCAACTCGGAAAACAATTGGGCCAGCAACCTACAAAATATAGTTACAGATGTTTAGACTATTTGCAATAACATGCTAGTCAGTGTTCATTTTTCACAATTTTAACCATGACCTAACAATGATTACCAAGGCAACAAATGAAAGTCCAGATCAAAGTGTTAGGACTAACCTACTTAGGTTGCAATATTTCAGTTTTTCTATGCACACAAGACCATTAAGAAAACAATAAGGAAAGACTAAATGTACCTGCTGTTGAATAATCAAGTTCAGCCTGGGAGATGATAATGGATTGTCAGCACCGCTGAATGAAGATCTCTTGGATGCCCCTCTGGTAAGAGCAAAGACTGAGCAAATATCCAGGCGAGCATCAATCCTAGTCAGGTCACCATATAGCTTTGTGAATTCCCCATGTTGGAACGTGTAGCAAGCTGAGCCAAATAAATCAGCACTTAATGGACTTCTCTTCCTTGTATTCATGCTGCCCTCATTTGTAGACACTGAGCTACTTCTGCCCCCAAACCATGCTGTGCAGGTGCCACCTGATATATATGAACAAGTTGATAAGCAGCAAGCAAGGAATAAAATACATGAAACTGGTGAATTAGTATGTTAGGTAATTGATCTTGAGTCTAGCATATACAATGCAAAACTGAAATATTGCAGAAAAACTAGACAAGAGTTTTTTCCTCAGAAATTCTTTTTAAAAAAAAAAAAAAAAAAAGTGCAGTCATCATAGAATCTGAACCTGTTGCAACAACATTTAGAAAAGAAATAAATATTCGCTAATAATTTCCCAGCTATTCAGTGACAAAGAAACTACTCAGTAGCAGAGCAAAATTACCAATAATTCCAGATATTGCTGAATGAGGTTCACTAAGGAGGACATCGTATGAACGACGCCAAATTGCACCCTTATCTTTATTGTCCTTCCTAGTCTGTTTCTGCCTCCAGAGATCCTTGCTCTTCTCATAAGAGAAGGCAGCCTTTCCACATAATCCAGGCATCAAGGCAAAGGGTGGCTCATCATTTATGGTGTTAACAGCCTTGGGACGACCGCTGTTTTTGTGTAGACCAAAACGGTAGCGTAAGCCAGACTCTGAAGCAGGGGAAGCCATGTCTAAGGATATGGATTCAGGAACATCCCAATATCCACCTTTATGGTCAATAAACAGCTCAGGCCATGCAGCCTCCAAAGTGATATAATGACAGGGAAGCTACAGAATAACGTGATGTTGAAGGGCCCAGTCAATCACCACAAAGTAGAAGAAAGAAAGAGATCATAAAAATAGTAACAATTGAAGGGCAATGATAAAAAATGACAATGAACTTTCAGTTATAAAAATAAAAAAACCTAAGCTTGCATCCTCTTCCACATGGAGAGTAACAGGAATATCATATCTGTGTTGCTTGAGTAGGGAATGCACATCAAAAGAATAATAATAATAGATATAAAGCAAGCAAAGGAAGCATGAACAAACAAAGTGTGAAAGATAATTACAGAGAGTGAAAGAAGAAGAATGGAAAAGAAAAAGATAGGCATGCCTGGTGAAAGAGCATTAATTTATAGCGAGGAGCGTCCTTGTCACCATCCCGTTCATTGGACAGCAACAGAGAAGTTGAAGGAGTGGGAGAAAATTGTGAGGATATGGCTATTGAATAAAGGGATTTGTCCAGAACATGCTTTGCGGCGTCTCTGAATACAGAGAATTCAAGTTCCTCAGCATTACTGAATTCTGCTTTGATGGACGAAAGCAATTTTTTTGGCCGGAACTGACCAATTAATCCAAGCCAACTGTGCAATTGTAGGTAAAAAACAAGTATCAACAACAAAATTAAATTAATTGAGGGAGGAAGAGTTGAAGGCTTAAGTAAGAAAGAGATGAATTAATTACCAGTTAGAGGAAGCAAGCTTAAGCAGGGCAGACTGAAGAGAAAAAGAAGCATAAGGAGAGTAAGAAGGAATGAGACGGAGAGGGAAACCATTGCCCAAGAAAGCGAGCTGTTGAAACCTGTTGGCGGAGCTGGCACGAGTGGAGTCGAGAGGGAATGGGTCCCCAGGAATGAAGCGGGCAGATCCTTCTAGGGTTTGTGGGGAAGCAATGGGCTGATCCCAGAATGCTGAGTCTATGGCCGTTCTCAGGTTCGCCATTGTTGTAAGTTCCTTATCTGCCTGCCTTCACTTGTTTTGTTTTGTTTTGTTTTGTTCTGTTTTGAAAAACGAAAATGGTATTGGGAGAGAGAGAGAGCGAGAGAGAGGGAGAGAAAGGGTTTTTTGGCTTTGGTTTTGTTGTCTTAAATAATTAATTTAATTATAATAATTAAGAGAGGTTGTTCTTTTTCTAACAAAATGAAGTGAAGAAGGGAAAGCAAAATTGAAACTTTATTTTCCTTTTTTTTTTAATGTTAAAGTTCTTTTTTTTTTCTATTCTTTCAAAAAAAAAAATATATATATATATATATATAGAAGCAAAATAACATCAAACATTTAAAATATAAAAACAATGATAATAATTATATGAAAATATTGATCATTATATTAAAATAATATTATGTTGTATATGTTAATATTAGAAAGAATGCAGTTGTTATATAATAGACCCATGTTCATAATGCAATATGAATCACACATGTGCGAAAATGCGCGTCTTTTATTTTTTATGTCAAAACCGTTGTACATGCGTTCTAATCTCCATACTTCAACCTTGCTTCAACCTTGGACTCCAAAGCTATAGTTTCTGATGCAGGCATCTCGTTAACTAAATTACCAGGTCTTTTCTCAACGACCACATCAAAATCACCATCTCTTATAAGTTCAGAGACTTGTTTGAGCTTTTGATTCACTCTCTTGCCTACCTTATTGTAAGAGCAGAAGTGCTTGGGACAGATCCATCTGAGAGTTTTGTTATAAAAATCTTGTTCACCTTCATTAATGATCTCATCTGCAGCCTCCTGAGCGTCATTTACTCTTTTAAGTCAATCTGTCACTTTGTACACCTGCTGCATCTATGGTTTCCTTTCACGCCTAACCCTTGTTTCTACATACTCTATGGTTCAGCATTCATCCAAGCATCTGTAAATCAATGTAGTCAATGAACTAATGAACTTGTAGGCTTAAATCAATAAATCTGTAGGCTTAAATCAATGTATTTTTTCAAAGGTGAAAGTGACCCTGCTGAACTAATGAATTTGTAGTTAACACTTGATGAATCTGTAGGCTTAAATCAATGAATCTCTAGGCTTAAATCTTTCTAATTCAATAAGTTTTTCTTGCATCTTCTTTAACTAATTCTATTGGTTCTTTTAGCTTGTTTACCCAACATTCAACCAAGCATCTGTAAATCAATGTAGTCAATGAACTAATGAATTTATAGTTAACGCTTGATGTATCTGTAAGCTTAAATCAATGTATTTTCTCAAAGGTGAAAGTGACCTTGCTGAACTAATGAATTTGTAGGTAACGCTTGATGGATCTATAGGCTTAAATCAATGTATTTTTTCTCAAAGGTGAAAGTGATCCTGCTGAACTAATAAATTTGTAGTTAACGCTTGATGAATCTGTAGGCTTAAATTAATGTATTTTCCCAAAGGTTAATGACCCTGGTGAAGTCAATGAACTAATGAATTTGTAGTTAACGCTTGATGAATATGTAGGCTTAAATCAATGTATTTTCTCAAAGGTGAAAGTTAAATGAATATCAATAAGAATTGAATAAAGTTTGCATTACACAGAAAAAATCCAACTTCAGAGTTTTAGTTCACTGTACCATGTTAGTTTAGATAAAAGAAAGTTCTGTAATTTTTAATCATGGTTCACTTTCAAATTTTAAAGCTTTTTGTAGTATTTCTTGATTTGCACATTTCAACTAAATTTACGTTAATGGCTTAGGGAATTAGTTAGCTCGCTACTTGCATAATACATGCTTCTACAAATAGGAGTCTGTGTCCACGGTTGTCAATGGGCAGCTTTATTTTTCTGCATATTATTAAACGACAACGTTTTTTTTTATGTTGTCTGCATTGATAAAGTTGAGGGAATAAGAATGGAGTAGCCTCTGGTATTTTTGGAACTTGTTAGTGCAAGAAGAAGAAGCTACTACGTTAAAAAAAAAAAAAAGAAGAAGAAGTTGATGCGTTAAAAAAATAGAAAGCGTGTTTTCAAACGTGTGATGGACCCCTGGTCCATATTATAATATGGACAGAGGGCCATGATATAATTTGCGAGAAAGAATGTTGTGTCTCATTTCATGGCTTCTTCTGTTGTTGGGCCATTCATTCTCCATAATTTAGGCCCATATTTATGTTTATTACTATGAATTTTTACAAGAATACCCATTTTTAGATAAGTTTTTCAGCAAAATACTCACATTTTGTCAGATATTACACACATACCCAACTTTTTACCAAAAATTACACGCCCGTTCATCTTCCTCGCGACTTCTTCTTCTTCTTTTTTTCTTCTTCATTTTCTTTTTTTTTTTCAATTTTTCTTTGGTTTCAGCCTCTTCTTCTTCCTCATTTTCTTTGGTTTCAAGAATAATGAATATGATGATAACTATGGTGATTCTATCATTGATGGCTTACAATCTGACAGTGAGATTGTAGCATCTACTTTCAATGTTACTTCTCCTTCTTCTAAGGTAAAAGGCAGTCTAGTTGGCTTCTTTTTCTTCTTTTTTTCTTTAATTTTATTTTCTTTTTGAATTTTGTTGATTCAACATTATCGTGTTTGTTTGTTTTCTTGCATTTTCTTGGCAACCAAACATTACTTTATATGTTTAATTGGTTGGAGTTATTGTTGTTGAGGATTTTTTTGATTTCTTTTACAATGGGAATTGATGTGGCGTAGGATTTTTAAACTCTGAGAAGAATTAGGGAAGAAATAAAAAAAAAAGATCTCAACCTGTTTTTCTGTTTTTGCAGGTGATCACTAAAGAATCTCTTTTTGCTGCACAAGTAAAGGTGTATGTCTGCTGTAACTACCTTTTGTTGGCTGTAACACTATTCCATTTTTACTGATCTCTCTTTTTAAAACCAGCCTCTGCCTCCCTCTGATGCAATATCTCAATTTTCCTACAAACCAAACAAACAAATAAATAGCTTCTGCTTATTCTTCATGCTATATTCAAACCTGCCTCTCTACATACGGATCCAATCACTTCCCAGCCATACTCTTCCAGATCTGTTCCAGGTAACCTCACATGCTTCATTTGGATTTACAGTGTACCTTTTAGATCTGCATTGCGTACTTGTTAGGGTTTTTAAATTTCATTTTTGGCCTTTTTTCCCTATTGCTTTTTCTGTTAACAGATCTTGAGAGTTGAATCATGATATTGATGTAAGCTGTTGTGTTTTTTTTTTAAAAATAAACAAATTTTATTACAAAAAGATTTTTATTCTGTAATTTCATGTTTATTGTGCTTGAAGGTTAATTTTTAGATTTTTATTTAATGTTTTTAGGTTCAAATTTGATAAGTTCGTGATTCATATAATTATGAATATAATATAATTATGTGTGGTTTTCCTCTCATGGTTCTTTACTAGTATGTTATTGAAATTTTGTTTCTGGATATTATTCAAGTTCAGTTTTTCTCGGTTTCATGCAATATATAGTTTGTTGGGTTCATTTTTGTTGACCTTAGCAATGATCAATCTTGATTTTAATTTAAAAAACTTAATTTTGAGCATTTAATTTTGTTTGTTTAAGTGTATATAAGTTAGGACTCAATTGGAAGTCAAAATGAAGTATTGGATTGATAAGTATGCTTTTGGGCTGATTCGACCTCTCAGATTCAAGGAGGCGTTTGACATCCTTAGAGCATTATAATGAGAAAGTGATCTTCTTAATATTTGAATTAGACATCTTAAACTTTCTGAATTAAGCTTACTTGTCAAAATCTGAGTTCATTTTGGTTTGCAAATCTTTAGTCAAAGTCAGCATATGCAGCTTTCAATTTAGGTTGTGCAGTTCTTAGTATTTCTACAATATCTTGAGCTACAGAAGTCTAATTAAGGTGATTCAAAGTGATATGGAAATATAAGACAAATATCTACAACTTTTATGAAGAAAGATTAGGCTGATTTGATCATCTTTAGTATTCACAAGCACAGTCATGACCGGGATAAATTTGAACCATCCGGGACAAGTTTTGCTCGATTTTGACAATTTTGGCAGAACAAATCCCGGAAGCTGGTCCCGCTCAGGACCAGGACTGAGACTAGCATGTCCCACTTAGGACCAATGTAGAATTCATATTCAACGGCTATAATGGATATATTTTTTAATATCCCAACTGGGACTGATGAAATCCTGACCGGGAGCACGGTTATTACAATTGAAAATCCAAATAACAATCAAATGGTGTTTGAATTTATTGGAAATAAAATTATTGTTTCTAAAAGCTATAATTGAATTGCTCAAGTATAAATACAACCTCTGAAACTCATTTAGAGGTTAAGAAACTTGTTCATTCAGTATATACTTCAAAGCATTCAATTAAGCTCAAAATTCTCTTTAATTCATTCTTGTATTTGATAAACTCTTGTGAGAGATTAGTAAGTGATTAGAATAGAAATTCTTATTCTTCTATTTTCTAGGGATTAAGAAAAGGGAAGTGAGGTTCTATTCTAAAGGAATTGGTTTAAGTGTTTAGCCATTAAAACACGTGGGAATTGGTTTAAGGCTCACTCTTACAACCTTACAAATAAGAGTTTCAAAGCTCACTCTAAAACCAATTGGAGATTTTCTTTTTTTGTATTGTTGATAATTTAATTGGAGATTTTCTTTTTTTTTTAGAATTTTGCGTACCCTCGATTGCCTAATTTTTTTAATAGATGGCATATTTTCGATACTAAAGAATGATTTAGATTGGAATTGTAGTATGTTGAAATAGGCTGTTGAAAATGCAAAACAAGTGGTATATTTATTATTCAGTTAACTACATTTTTTAATATTATTCGAATATTTTCTTAATATTATTCGCATTTATTGAAAGTATAAAACAAGTGTTGCATCATTATTCAACATTTTTTAATATTATCTGAATCTTATTCGTTTATATTGAACATGTAAAACATGTGTCATATTCATTATGCAACATTTTTTAATATTATTCAAATATATTCGGAATCTTATTCATAAATGTTGAAAATACAAAACAATTGTGATATTCATTATTCAACATTTTTTAATATTATCCAAATATTTTTTGAATCTTATTCGTATATGTTGAACATGTAAAATATGTGTCATATTCATTATTCAACATTCTTTAATATTATTCATATATATTCAGAATCTTATTCATATATGTTGAAAATGCAAAACAGCTGTCATATTCATTATTCAACATTTTTTAATATTATCCAAATATTTTCTGAATCTTATTCGTATATGTTGAACATGCAAAACAATGTCATATTTAATATTCAAAATTATTGAATAGTATTCATATATTTTCAAAATCTTATTCGTTTATGTTGAAAATGCAAAACATGTGTCATATTCATTATTTAGTTATATACATTTTTGAATATTATCTGTATATTTTCGGAATCTTATTCATATATGTTGAAAATGAAAAACAACATAAAAACAGTATATGATCTAAATATAATAAGTATTTGAAACACAAAAACAATATATATTAGCCTAATATATATATAAATATACATATTTATAATTCAAAAAAAATTTCTAGGATATTTGAAACTTTAATTATTTATTAAAACTAACATGAGTTGTATAATTTAAATATCTTAATTATAATCTCTGAAATAGAGCACAATGCCTATATATATTAATACCCAAAACAAAAACTAAAAATAAAAAAACTAAGAATAAAAATAAAAATGAGGAAAAGTAAATTTTTTTTAAAAATAAGGATAACAGAAAACAAGA
>CATIWM010259893.1:0-24320 GCA_949671775.1 Mallotus repandus
ATATATATATATATATAGAGTATATTTAAAACTGCGATGTTATACCACTATCCACTAACCTAGAACAAACAAATGAGAATTCTAGTAAGGAGGAGGCACACAATTGTCTACACCAAAAGATGGTTCTTTACCAAAATTAAAGGAGATAGAAAACCCCAATCATTGCAAAACCCTCAAAAAAACCATTTACTCCATGAAATTCAAACAACACAAGAGATAAGAGAGGAATATTTGATGTTTCAAGATGAAGAGTCATGAAAACTTTGAAATTTTTGGTGAAAATTTGGTAGAGATTGACAATAGCTCCCTTTCTCCTCTCTATTTCATTTTGTAGAAGATCATTCTTTCCCTAATTGTTTTCTTTTTTTTTTCAAAAGACTAGCCCTCCTCCTTCTCCCAAAATCTAGAGATTTCTTCTTGTTTATCTCTTATCTTATCTTCTTTTTTTTTTGTTAATTATTTTGATGGTTGCAATATACCCATCTTTTAGCATTTTATTAATTAATTTATTTTATATACTTTTATTTTTTTATTAATCAAATGTTGCCACATATTGAAATTCTAGCACATTCCTAATATTTTTATACCTATAATCCCTTAAGTTTTATTATATAACAAATAAACTCCACTTAGTTGTTTAATTCTATGAATTAAGTTATTCATTCATTTATTTATTTGCTATTAATTCATTTTCCAATATATTTTTTTGAACCTAGAGCTAGGATATTACAGTTTGGACCCTTCACGATGTCCTAAACATTTCCATCAAAGGCAGTCGAGCTAGTGAATGATTCAAGAGATAAATTCAAAGTGAATGGTTACAGATTAAAGAAGTACCGTGAAGGAAAAGTTGATGGATTCCATCAAGTTGCCTATTTGAAGGATACAGATGATTAGTCCATGCCATGATCAAGCTAATGAACATTTAAATAAGCGCTTCTTGAGGGCTCAACCAAGCTCTGTAACTTTAGTTTCTCTTCATTTTTATTTTTAGCGTGCATTTGAATTCTATTAATAATAGCTTTTTTGTGATATATTGCAGGAAAACATAAAAATTTAATGTTCATGAAGAAAAAGGAAAGAGAATGATTCAATGCAAATTGGACAAAAAGGGTGTAAATTTAAAATTTACCCAAGTTATTTGCTCAAGGGAAATAATGAATTTCTTTTTGAACGATATATGCATGAACATGATTATTCTGTGATCAAGGTGTGTGGAATTGTATAAGAAATTGATGTGACAATATGCATATTTTTTGCTTTTTGGTGAAGTAGACACGACCATGTGTGTTTAGGCATATAGTTGTGTCATCCATGTTCTTAGAAAAATAGTTAGAACTAGGCACAACCTTGTGCATCAAGCACACAATTGTGCCTGATCCACATACTGTCTAAAAAAATGTTTAGAATTAAGCACAACTATATGCCTAAGTACACAAAGCCATGCCTGATTACTAACTGTTCAAAGCAAGCAAACATGGTTGTGTCGTGATTGACATACAACTATGTCCTTAGATTTTTAAATTTTTTGACCTGACACATAGCTGTGTGCCTTTAAGCAAAAAGCCATGTGCCCCATCTATTTTTGAAAAATGATTTCCTCCTCAATGAATTAGGGTTAACCAACACTGAAAACACTATAAATTCATCATAAACATACACTAAACGTTATAACACCTCTAAAATTTTTCGTTCTCTTCTCAAAAACCAAAAATCAATTTTATTTTTAACCATCTCTCAAAATAATAAAAAATGGTGAGAACAAAGGGTATGTAAGACAAGAGAGCTAGTCTTCCTCCTAAAAGAATAAGACTTGGAGGAAGTTCCTCAAATCCACAACTGAAGGAGCAAAAGAATAAATAAGTGATACCATATTCACCCACGATCGAATTTATCAATAAGACACAAAAGAAAAGGTATAAAGATGTGAGATATAGAAAAATTAAACCAAATAGGTATTTATGCAAATTCACTTTAGAGAGTGTAGGTTTATTTGAAGAAGTTTGCATGTATGTAAGGAGAATAGGTTAGAAAGAATTCATGATAAGAAAATATCCAAATTATGCTAGGGTGACATGTGAATTTTGAGCTATTTTAAATTTAATGAAGAATCGAGAATTCGTTCTCATGCTCTTCGCTATATGCATCACTTGATGGCATATACAATTTTTGGTAGAATAGAGGGTGATTCAGTGGTTACAAACATAGAATTAATGATTTTGTATTGTATGGTGCATAATAAGCAATTAGACATTTGTCATGTCATAGCCCTCAAATTCAAAGGTGTTGCTACCAAATTTTTTTATGTAATTAAGATAGCTGGTTTAGTGACGATGATTGCCAAATATTATGGATTTGACATGTTCGGAATAGGTTTTGATAAGGTAAAAGGGGTTGATATGATTGGCATTACAATGATACAATCAATGGGGCTAGTTGATCATATGAATGGGAACTATAGGTTGGTGAGAAGAGTTCAAGAGCAAGCTTAAGAGCAAATTTAAGAGGAGGAGGAAGAAGAATAAATAATTGAAAAAGTTGATTTAGAGCATGTAGTTGGAAGGATAGATAATTTGGAAATACAAATTAGTGCTCTTGACGACAATGTGGAAAGCTTGACTAATAAAGTCAAGGTTCTCAATCACAACCTCATGGCTTACTTCCAAAGTCAAGGATTCATGCCCTAGTCCGACGTTCTGCACCTCCTGAGACCCAAGACCTAAGGACAATGATGAGTGATTGAAGACTTTGATGTTTTCTTATGACTTCCATGAACTTTGCTTTAATTTAAGATTTTAATATTTTTGTTTGTTAGTTTGGTTTTATTTTCTTTATATTTAAATGTTGAAGTTTAATATTCAGTTTTTAGTTGCAAGGATAATTTATAACTATGCTATGTTATTTTATTTATGTTCATTTATTTTTTATATGTTCATAGCATGTTAAACAGTGTTTGAAATTATTGCTTTATGCAAAATAGGATTAAATGTTTTAAAATCATGGTAAATTGCATTCGTTTAGGTTTGGAATGCTTAAACATGTCAAATATAATATGTTAGAATTATTTTAGGGGTTAAAATTGAATTAAGTGATGAAATGAAGTGAATGTCATTTGTGCAAAAATAGTGTTTGTAGTGAAGACATGACTATGTGAGATTTTGTACATAGTCGTGTGCAGGTAAATTCCATAAGCATGCACTCAGGCATGGTTGTGTCCTACAAACCACACAACTTTGTCTCTATAAGAGTATTTTAAGCATGGTCTTGCGTCTTATAGCACATAGCTGTGTGCCGTCACATAGGAATGAAAGTTGTGAAGTTGACATAGTCACGCGCCCTTAGGAAGCACACAGTCGTGTGCAGCTGCTCTGATTGAAAGTTGAAAATTTGTTTCCTTACAAACCTAATATTAATCATTAGCACGTTATTTTCAAAGACCCTTTATATTCAATAACTTTGAGAAAAATGTTGACTTTAAGTGGCAAGGAGGGATTAAATTAGGTCAAATTTAGAATTTTCTTAATTAGGTTAGGTTTATTTTCCTATTTTAATTTAAATAGGAATAAATTTTCATGGTTGAATTTCCTTTTTTTTTTAAATTAGCTATTCATGAATTTTTTTTGAATTCATTTTCCTTTTAGACTAAATTTGTAGAGTTGAATTTCCTTTTTTAAAACAAATAACGATTCAGGAATTTTTTTCTGAATTCATTTTCCTTTTAGAATTAAGTTTTTATTTTTCTTTTCCTTAGACCTTTAGGAATTCCTATATATAAATATATATATTAAAGGTGCATTTTTGCCCTTAATATTTATACTAAAGAGCATATATGCCCTTTATATTTTTTTGGAGCATTTAAACACAAAATTAATTTTTCTCTACATTTTCAGCCCCTCATTTTAATGTGAAATTAACACCGTTATCCTTTCTCTTATCCACTTTCTCGTCACCACTACAACCACTTTTTTACCATCTTCATTGCCACAGTCCTTGCTGCCTCCTGACCACCATCATCATCACTCAAATCAGATTTCAAAAAAAAAAATCACAGAGTTCAAATGATGGAGTAGTGTAATCTTGTAACTTGGAGGAGTTGTTTAATGGAGTCCCACCAACCCATGTAAGGAAAGAATATAAAGTGAAATGTGGAAACAAAAATGGCTTTGGGTAGCGCGATACCTCTTTTGCTAGTTTTATTAGCGATGGCATGTGAATGGTGGGTTTTAACTTTGAATTTTGGACAAGATTTGGTGGACCAATAATGAGGATTACTTTTGCAAATCAGTTTATTGACTTTATTCAAAATCTGGATATTGATATTGAATTGACCCGAGGTTTGATTATTCATCTAAATTCTCTAGGAGCTCATATGGAAATTAGGGATCCATATAACTAGAGCTCTAAGCTGACAACACTATATAGAAATTCTGAAAGTGAATATGAACATAGGGATTTTAGTAATAGATTATCAGTGGGTGGCTCTAGTATTGCAGTCATTAAAGGTGATATTTTGCAACTAGGAATAGTCTATAATAGATTCGTGTTGAATATTGTAAAGAAAGAAGACTTAGCTTTCCCTAATAGAACCCATGACTTAGAGTACTACAACAATGAAGTTTTTAAATATATTCAGCTTGAAAGCCCAGAAAGGGATACCGATTGCTCAACATCTTATGTTGCTAGTGACGACAACGATGATGACAACAACAACAACAATGATAATGATATCACCCAAGCCAACGTTAATGAAACAGCTCCCCATCCTATTTTTGAAGATGATTCCAGAGTGTAGGATGGATAGGAGCAAAAATGTGTGGATGGTTAATTGAGGAATATTCTACGCCCGCATGAAACTGTTTAGTGGGGCTGATTTTGCTTGAGCTTCACTGGTTGTAGACTGACCAAAAAATAATGTATCATTGGCAAAACATCCTAGGTCACCATAATTTGAAGCATGATCAGATAAAAATGAAAGGTAATAATATTAATATACATGCAAAAATTACATTGGTTTGTTTTTTTAATAGAAATTTACAAGTGTTTATTAGCAGACTACTCCAGCACACACACACGATGATGATTATATATATATATATATATATATGTTCTAGCACACTCATTTTATGTGAAGCATAGTGTTTCCTCAAGTGTTCATCTTTTGGTATTTAGTTGTTGCATTTTATCAACTCCTCCAAGTTATGAGATCGCGCGTTTGAGCTCTATGATTTTATTTTGAGATCTGATTTGATTTGAGTGAGGATGATGATGATGATGGTCAAGAGGCAGTAAGGACGGTGGTGGTGATGCGAAAGGGGAGAAAAGAAGGATAATGGTGTCCATTTCACGTTAAAATAAGGGGCTCAAAAGGTACAAAAAACTTGATTCTAAGTTTAAATAGTCCAAAAAAATGTTAAGGGCATATGTGCGGTTTGGTATAAACATTAAGGGTGAAAATGCACCTATGCCCTATATATAAGTATTTTTCTATTTTCTTGAGAATATTTTATTTTCTTACAAACTATTCATCATGTCTTATGAGAATTGAAGCAAAGCTACAATAGATGGTTAGAAGAATATGCAAAGAAGCAGAAAAATATGTGAGCTAACTATAAAATAGAATGCTTTCTTCCCAATTCACATTGAAGAAGAAGGTGAAAAATTTCTTTCTCTTCTTAAGTGTGAGTTTCGGCTTCCTAAGTTCTTTGATAATTATGTACTTTTTAACATAGAACTTGACGAGGATATGCAACTATTATATGATCAAATGGGATCATAAGGAACATAAATCTGACCATGTTACTTTTTCTAAAGTATTTGGGTTTCGTAAGGGAGGACTCATTCATCCTCCTGGTGATTTTAATGCAAAAGGATTTTGGAGTGTGATTACAAGAAATAATACTTTTAGTGAAGGAGAAGCTATGCCTAGTGGATTTATTAAAGATCAATCTTTACTTTTAATGCATAAATTTTTGTCATACAATATTTTTGGAAGACAAGATAGCTCTAGAGTAACTATGAATGAATTATTTATACTATGGTGCTTGTATTCTAACACTTGAATCTCTAGTATACATTTTGTTTTCCAAATTTTGAGACGCGTAGTGCAAACAAGGAGGACGACTATCTCAATAGGGCACATAGTGACTGGATTGGCTTATTACTTCACAAGTAGAGATTTGAGCATGAGTGGTTAAGGAAGATACAAAACGGGGACATTTAATACCAAAACTCTTATCAAAGCCAAAGTCATAACGAAATGGAGGACGTTGCAAGAGCCAGACACTAAAAGTTGTTACTTATTGCACTCATATGCACTAAGACAATTGAATTCACCATCTTTAAAAGATGAAGGAAGTGATAAAGCAAGTAGCAATGAAGAATGGGCAAAGCGAAAGAAACCAGAGGAAGAAACTTTTAACTGGCAATAATTCCATGATCGTTTTGAAAGAATGAAGCTGAGCATCAATGCAACTCTTTGTGAAGCACAACTGAAATTTAAGAGATCCCTGAGATACCAAACATAGTAGATCAAGAAGATAAGAAAAGCTATTAGGGCTGTCGGCATTGTCTTTCCACCTTTACCACTTATAGATTCATTGCATTAAAGGGGAATTACTTTCTTTTCATTTAGTTGTTTTAGTTTATGTTTGTTTTAATTTATAATTTGAGTGTTTTAATTAGGTATTTTGAATTTCATTTAAATTAAGTTTAGATGGGAATAATAAATTTCATATATGTTAGTTGCTTTTATTTTATATGAAGCATATGGTTTTATAGGAATCATTATGTATAACACTTAAGAGTTTGCAACTTATTCATGTAATGAGTATGATTCACTATATGAGGCTTTCTTGAAACTAAATTATGGTTAAGGATTTTCTATTTTTAATGAGCTTAATGCTCACTTTCTTATACAGTGATTGAACTTAGATAATTATTGTTGTAAAAAGATGATTGTAAGTAAAGATTAAGGTCTAGCTTAATGTTGGTAAAATTTTTACATGCTTTGAAACCTAATTCCAATAAAAATAAATAAATTAATAACAAAAATAAAAGCGAGATAGAGTATAACATACACTAGCCAAATAAATTGCTAAGAGCTTGTTTTAAAAAGTATTATAAGTAAATAAGCTCTTTCGACTCCAATGCTCTGTGATGAGTATGAGTATCTAAAGGACCGTTTAAAGGTATCCATACTCAGTAGTATGGGAAATATGGGGGATCACTGTAGTTGGGAAACCTTTATAAGCAATCAAAAAAATATATGGAAGGGAACCTTACATGTTGAGAATGTACCTAGCTAGAGACTAGAATGATCTTTCCTTACTTTCAATTTTCTCTAAAATCAGTTGACAGTTTATTTCCATGAATTCAATGAGAAAGTTTGCTCTTCACTTGGTATTTCTAATGTCTTTTATTTTAGTTTATAGATTTTTAAGTTTTACATTAATATGAGATTAAAGTGGTTGTTCAAGTGAAGCTAGCTAATGATTTTCATTCATTAATTGAATAATATGTTAGCATGATTGCTTAAGGACAAGCAAAAGCTCAAGTGTGGGGGAGTTGATAAATACTAAAAATGCTAGATTTTGAGCACTATTTAGTAGCATTTCATTGTTAGAAAATTAGATTTTTATCATTTAAAAGCATTTTTTATGATCATTTGAATTAGAGTTGAGTTACTTATTTTTAGCATTCTATGCATTTTTGTTTAGTTTTTATACTTTTTACATTGCTTTTATGTTGATTTTATAGGTTCCAGCTTTTTGGAGCTTATTTTGGATGCCAGCAATGGAGATTTAAAGCTAAGAGTGAATCTAGCTAAAGAAAGGGCAAAGAATAAGAGTCATTTGAAGCATGATGGCATCGACTGTGTGCCTAAGCACACATGGCCATGCCTGAGCTAAGAAGTTCAAGTGCCTACAAAGAGTGAAGCAGACATAATTGTGTCATTTAATACACAGAACTGTGCCTAATTGCACACTGAAAGAATGCAAAGAAGGCCACATGGCTGCGTGCATTTCATGCACAATCGTGTGCGTATGTGCTGCTCTTTTTGGAAAGTCAATTTTTAAGGTTTTCTATGGAATAATATTTAAAGGGAATTTTTTTCCTCTAAGGGAAAGGAGGTTGTTGTTTTAACAAAATTCCACTTTTTTTTACACAAGAATTATTTTCATTTTAATTTTTAGTTAAATATTTTAGAACTCTACTCAATCAAGGTATTGGATTGAAAAACAAGGAGTGAGAATCAAGAACATCATTTACTAGTGGAATAAAGGGATTTTTCTTCTACGTTTTAATTTTATTTAATTATAAAGATGTTTGGATTCTTCATTTTTTTTCTTTTCTAATTTATATGAGTAACTAAGTATATTAATTTAATGAATCCGGCCCATCATGGACTCAATTAGGTTAAATTATTAATAGAAGGATATTTATTTCGTGAGAGTTATTGGACTTAATGCTTTTCATTAGCTTGATCACCCTTCCAATTAAACTAGACACTAAAGTTATATTAAGAGATTCATTCTAGTGGTAAAAGTAATAATAATCTATTAATTAAAATTAATTTAGCTAAGAGACACTTCAATATTAATATTCCTTAGGAGATTGCTTTAGTAAATTGATTATGATAGGTTAATTGTGCTAGTGAGAGCAAGGGAATCAAATAACTATCATAGTTAATTAGTTATGAGTGTACTTGAGAGACACATCACAATTCTTAAGATGCTTTGGAAATGAAATGATATCCACAATAATAGAAAAAGACAACATCATCTTTAGATAAACTGAGCCGAGGGAATTAAACCCTAATGTCTTTAATTATATAGATTTCATAACAAAATTTATATTGTTTTAGATTTACTTTGCTTTGTTTTTCTCATTGAAAGTTTTATTAGTCTAGACAAGCAAAATATTAAGAGTAACTCAATAATTAACTCTATCTCCGTGGGAATGATATCTTTTATTACTACTTGTATGATTATGTGCACTTACGTATAGCATACACATCATAAACCTTGGACTGATTTATCTATGGATTTTATTTTGGGTTTACTTATGACAAAACAAGGTCGAGATAACATCTTTATGGTTGTTGATAGGTTTAGTAAAATGGCTCATTTTATTACTTATCATAAAACTGATACTACAAATATTATTGATTTATTCTTTAGAGATGTTGTGTGTTTTCATGGAGTGCCTAAGAGCATTGTAAGTGATAGAGATGTTAAGTTTCTTAGTTACTTTTGGAGAGTTTTGTGGGCTAAGCTTGGGACAAAATTATTATTTTGTACTACTTGTCACCAATAAAATGATGGACAAACTAAAGTGGTTAATAGAACATTAACTACTATGATTAAGGTTCCTATTCAATAAAACATTAAATCATGGGAGGAATGTTTACCTTTTGTGGAGTTTTCTTATAATAGGATTATTTATAGTTACACGGGTCATTCTCCATTTAATATTATTTATGGTTTTCATCCACTAACTCTTGTTGATTTGCTTCCTTTGCCTCTTAATAAGCTTGTTTATTTAGACAGAAAATAGAAGGCTAACTTTGTTCAAAGGTTGCAAAAGCAAGTGAAGGATCTAATTAAGAAGCAAAATTTCAAGGTTGTAACTCGAGTCAACAAAGGAAGGAAGAAAGTAGTGTTCCATCCAGATGATTAGGTTTAGGTACACTTGAGGAAGGAGAGATTTCCATAAAAATGAAAATCTAAATTAGATCCAAGAGGAGATGGATTGTTTCAAGTTCTTGAGAATATCAATGATAATGTATATCGATTGGATCTTCATGGTGAGTATAATGTTAGTATTACATTTAATGTTGCTGATCTTTCTCCCTTTGTTATAGGTGATGAAGATTTTAGGGTGAATCCTTCTAAGGAGAGGGGGAATGATAAGAACCAATAAGGACTTGGTGTGCAAGAAGGCCAACATGATGGAGGATTGGAGGATTCAACTAAGGATTCTTTACATTATCCTTAAGGTCAAATTACAAGATCAAGAACTAGAAGATTCAAGAATGCCTTGTAAGGCTTTATGAAGTGTATTTGTCAAGATTCAATAAGTGTTGAAGCCTAAGACAAAAAAGAGCTTAAGTTTGTTCATGTAATGCAAGTTGAAGAGCTATGCGTCTCTTAGTAGCATGCTTTAGTATTTTGGTCATAACTTTCTTTATAGAAGTTAAATTGAGGTGATTAAAAGTTTTATAGAAAGCTAAGACAAATATCTATAACTTTAATGAAGAAAGATTGAGCTAATTTGATAATCACACAGCCATGCATGTGTTTAGACACGGTTATGCCTGATTGGTGCTTGGCAGATATGACTGTGTGTCCTTTTTGACATAGTCATGCCTAATTAATATCCTTTGGATGTTTAGAATTACATATAGCCATATGCCTCTTCAAACACAACCATGTGTGGATGGAACCATATTAAATTTTAAGATTTTTATGCCTTTTTTTCATCCACCTTTGATGTTTGTTTTACCCTTTATTATAATAACATTATAAATAGCTTGTTTAAGGATGTTAAATGTATATTGGTTGATTTTTATATGAATTTGAGAGTTTTTCTCTAAAATCTTGGCTTTCTTTGTGTTCTTGGATGAATGCAATTCAGACTTATCAAGGGATTGATCAAACTTTATGGCGTCTTTTATGGATTAGGGTTTTAAAGACTTAGTTTCCTTAAGGTTCTAATTTTGATCACTTTTGACTTGTTATCTAGCGATCCTTGGGTTAATTCTCAAATTGATTTAGGGGTTCACATGTTTATTGCTCACGGGTTTATTTAACTAAAGGGTTCAGAAGCATGATTCCTTTAGGTTCTTCCATCACATTCTATCACTAGCATAAACAACCATTATTGGCATTATGTTAGGTTTCAAAGAGATATATGTCACAAGCACACCATGCATACACATAGTGAGTGGGAAGATGGGTGCGCAAGTCCAAAGTAGTTGAAATTTTCATTAAAGCATGATAAATGTTGGCCAAAATTGGAACTAGCAAACAAAAATGTCAATCAGTTGCCATTAAGCTTGCAACCTTAAAGGTACTTGGCATATTAAATTAACTTCTTTTCTAGGAAATGCGAACTTACACAACTAACATGATAAGAAATTATCCAAATAAACCTCTTTTCGAGCCTCAGATCAAATATAAAGATCAATGAATGGTTTAGTCCATCATCTAGAATGAAGCATAGGTTTGATGATGACACGTGAAAGATTAAATATCTCTTTTTGTTGGTTGACCTGTTTATTATTTTTAGGTTTAGAAGATACTTTATACATGTTTATTGTTTCTAGGTTTAGAAGATACTTTATACCCAATCTTTGATGATCATTTGGGGATGATCACTAACTATTCTATAGTTTTAATGAAAATTAATAAACAAATATTTGCAACTAATGGGAAGATAACATTTACCTTCATGACCAACTCCACTTAACTCTTCAGTTCAAGGGATGACTTAGTCAAAAAAGGATATACAAGTAAAAAGGTTGCCTAAATTCTTTAGGTCCCATAAACAGATGGATTCTTCATTAGCAGTTGTCTAGAGAGTATTTGTAGAAGTATTCTAATGTTCATAATAGTTGTGCATAACATCCAAGTGATAGTCATATGCGAAGAGCGAAGCAAAAACTGCATCATAAAGTTTAGATGAGTTCAATTCTAGATCACAACTAGAGAACACATCCTTTGTCCATTCCCAATAATGTTTAGTGTAGGAAGCCTCGTCCAAGGATAAAAAAAATGACCCCCATGATAGTTGTCCATTATTGATGCAACACTTTAACAATAGTAACTCATTGGATGAAGGTAAAGTTGTGTGAAGAGAAGAAAGAAGAAATACAACCCTAGAAGTAGCAGTAACACTGTTGCAGCTGTTAACATTTCGTATGGAGCTCCAATAAGTTAGATGATGAGCATCTTTGAAGAAGGACAAACATGGAATAAAGTGCCCAATTGCTGGTGGGTAGACTTCAAGTATCATGCCATCCTCCATCTTTGAAGCTTTGTCATTTAAAATAAGAAGATTTATTAATGTTGAAGAAGCAATTCTTTGAAGGCAACCATGTTGAGACGTAGAATGCGAGTCAATCTTTGAAGAAAGTGCAATCATAAATGAAGCCCTTAAGAAATTTATAGCTCAAGCTAGAGGCTGGATCTCCAAACTAAAAAAGAGAGAAATAATAAAATAAAAACAAAAACAAAAAGGAAGGAAGAAAGTCATGCCAACGTCAACATGCAAGCCATGTAGAAGAAAAAAGGAGAGGTTCCATTAAAAAAAGAGAAAAAGGGCCAATAGTAAATTTGAAAAAAATCAAATAAAAAAAGAAATAAAAGATAATAAAAAAACAGAGGGTTCAAGAAAAGATAAAAAAATAGAGCAGCATGCTAATAATGAAGTTGAGACCAAGTCTTGGGAAATAATTGAGTTGAGGTGTAAGAGATACTCAGAAGAAGAGTTGAAGTCAATATAATGAAACTTCATCTTGATAGAGGTTATGAATCTATTCACTACACAACCGCCAAAAGTTTGCTCTAACTCACTTCGGAAGGACGTACAAATTTAACAAAAAAAAAGGGTGAAAGAATTGGTTTTCCTATTTATAATGGTTCGATTGAATTGCTACCCAAGCAATTATTTTTCATACTCTAATTAGGAATTGTGTAAAGAAGAGAGAAGTTGAATTTTTCTAATCAAGAACAAAGAAAAAAGTTGAAGAATAAAAAAGGAAATAAAATTAGGACATCAGCATGGATTTTCTCAAGTCCATGTGGGATGAGGAAAATTCATTGTTTAAAAAAGAGAAAAAAGGAAATTTGGACATGACATGCTTGAGGCCAACGGAACAAAATTTTAGAATATTTGCAAAAATGATTGGCCCAAGCTTTCTTCAAATGCCCATGGTGATATCAACTCGTTTAAAAAAAATTCAAGACATGTTTGCTCCAAAATTTTTATACGAACATGTCTCAAGGGGGCATTTGTAGATATGTAAAATTTTAAAATCCATCAATCAATTTTGAATTTTGACTCATTAGGCTATCCAAGTTGTTTGGTAATTACTTTTAAAAAAATAATTAATCAAATGAAGACCAAATATATCAAAGAAATTATTCTTGATATGTCAACAAGATACAATTGCCAAATAAAAAGAAAATGCAAAGAATATATTGTTTTCCATATATGGTGAAATATAAAAGAAATATATGGAGGATGCATGTATATTTTTTTTTATTAAAGGTAAGAGTCAAAGAAAATATATTATTGCTAAAATGTAAAGGGAATATATTGTTCTCTAATTAAATAAAGAATATATATTCTTTCCCTACAGAAAATGCATATCATAAATGCACTTCCTCAAATTCTTTATGAATAGGAGTGCTTGTGATTCATCTGGGAAAGATGATTGAGGAAAGTGCTTGTAATTCTCCTACCAAAGCACTAAAGAAGCTCTACAGATTTCTCTCCAAGCAATAAGACTTTAACAATTCAAAATTAATCCAAGGATCTTTACAAGACTACTTCAAAAGCTTGTGATTGACTCAAAGTACCTTCATCAAATCAGGCCAGCCAACCATGTGCTAAAAATATTATATTAATAATTTCTCAATAATAATAATAAGGGATAAAGACAATTTTAGTATTTAAATGTTTTTTATAATAATTAAGTGTAGAAACCTATAAAAAAATAACAATAAAATATATTTAACAGGTGACCAATAAATTGCCTTTCAAAAATATACTATTTCACAACTAAAAGACTTTGTGGTGTAGTCTATAATTACTTTGTTTTTAACAATGTAAATCTTACTTTATTAATAACCACTTGGATGAGGCCATTGGATGATTCCCTACACCCTCATCCAATGATGATAAGTGCAAAGTGAAAAGAAAGTAAATTAAAATCAAAGTTATCCTAGATTTCTTAGACTTTGTTACCCTAAATTGTTAAATTTTAAATAAAAACTTTATTTTAAAGACTTTTTTTTTACATTAAATTATAAAATTTTAAAAAATTTAGACATTAACAATGTCTTTATCCCTAATAATAATAATAACCTCCTGCAATGCCCTTTGATGTAAATTAAAATAGTCCTAATAATAATAATAATAATAGAATATGAGATAATGACTTTTTTAGTCCTATAAGTTTGATGGCTTTCATAAATTAGTCCTTTGAGAAAATTCCTTCATAAATGAGTCCTAACAGTTTTTAAATATATCACCGTTAGGCCTCGTTTGTTAACACTAACAGAAATGGGTGATATGAAAAAAAAAAGACGCCGCTTTAGTTTAGACTTCATCTGCCATATTAACACACTCAATCCACATTATAGATGCAAGCAAAATTGGTAGCCACATCAAGCTTTATAGGTCATAGTTGGAGTAGAACGATCCATTTGAATCCAAGCAAGGCTACTATCTTTCAATTCCATAATCTTACACATATGCTCTAAAATCATCATTCACAATTCTAGAGTTTTAATTCTTAAAATGGGATGAATTACTGAGTAAAAGAGAAGTGAGTAGAAGCATATTAGGGAAAAAGAGAGGCCTTTAATAGAAAAAAAAAATTTAAGCAAACAAATACTGAAATTAAAACTCATTTATTGATAAACAAAATATCAAGTATGTAAATTTGTAAGTGTTATTTATTATAAGGGCAAATGAATCAAATCCACAAACCTACAATGAACAAAAAGGACAAACAGTGTAGAGAAAAAATTCTTTTGAATATTAGCATTGGAAACTCAAGACATGCAATTGGGGATCTGAAATTTGAAAGAAGTGAAAGTTAAAATTGGGGAGAAAGAAGCCATTGGAGATGGTAGTTTGTTAGCAAGAGAATCAAATAATTCTTTGCCCAAATTGACCCATTTAGGTTTCCATGCCCATACATCCTACTAAAACCCCAACAATCCAATAAAATCAACAATAAACCCACCTATTTTCACGTTATTGATTCTTTCTTCTCAAAAACTAAAAAATAAAAAAAAAATACAACTCAAATAGATAGATAAAAGCAAAAGCAACATTCGATTGAATTAAAAGGATAAAAGGCATTAAGGCGCGCAATGACTAGTCGAGGGTATAAAGAAGAGAAGAGAATAAAATAGGATATGAAATTATAAAAGAAAAATAAGGAGAAAAAGTGAAAAAACAGAGGAGAAGAAGAAGAATAAGAAGGAAATAAAAATGAGGAAAAAGATAAAGATACTGTATAAAAGAGAATAAAATAGAGCAAAGGGTGTCTTGATGTGGATTAAGGGTGTTAATGTGGCAACTAAAGTCCGAAGTGAAGCAGTGCCGTTTTATACATGTCATGCATTTCCGTCTAAGTTAACAGATGAAGCCTAATGGTGATGTACTTAAAAACTGTTAGGACTTGATTGTGAAGGAATTTTCTTATAGGACTAATTTGTAAAATCTAACAAACTTATAGTACTAAAAAGTCATTATCCCAATAAAAGACGCTTCCCTCCTCGCCTACAATTTGCTCTCGTTCTCTTTCTCCGCATAACGCCGCTCTCTGCGTCTATGGTCCGGTTCTTGAGGACTGTGAATTCAGCAAAATCTTCTTTTTTCTTTTTAATTGCTTTTTTGCTCATATTTGAAACTCCTCTCGAATTATTCCTCTGTAAGGCGAGATTCTGACAAAAAAAAAAAAATGAGAGTGAAGAAGCAGAAACGACATCGTAGGGCGGTGAGATTCTACACAGCGTGTTTTGGGTTCAGGCAGCCGTTTAAGATTCTTTGTGACGGGACATTTGTGCATCACCTTATTGTAAGTCGCATTGCACCCGCCGATGATGCTCTCTCCACTATACTTGGTGGTCCTGTCAAGCTCTTCACCACCAGGTCTCCTTGCTTGCTATTTGTTTCAATTCAGTTCAATTCAAATCATTTGGATTTATTTACTTAGTTTGGTTCCTTACCTTTTTCTGCTATTGGGTTTTGTAGATGTGTTCATGCGGAACTCAAAAGACTTGGCAAGTCCTATTCTGAATCTTTACAGGCAGCTCATCAACTCATGACTGCAAGGTAGGATGCTGTTCTTGCGTATTGTAAACTAGTGAACCTAAGTTGTTTAATGGTTGATTTTAGGTATTAATTTTAGTGGCTTTGTGAGATAAGTAAAATTTTTCTTCCTGGGTTTTATAATTTAACTCCAATTTCAGATGTGATCATGAGAGATTAAAGAGTGCTGAAGCTTGCATTTTAGATGTTATTGGAGAAAACAACCCTGAGCATTTTTTTGTTGCTACTCAGGATTTTGATATGCGGAAGAAGTTCCGGGAGGTTAGTGTATCTTATCTGCTGTTGCGTTCCATTTTTCAAAGTTTTCACCTTTCTTTTTCTCATTTTTATACCTTCTTCTGGTTCATTAACTTTTTTTTTTTTTTAAATTGTGGTGTAAATTCTTTGTATGATGATTGATTCTACGATTCATAGGAAATATATGCATATGTTATTATTATTATTTTCATATGTATGCTATCCAGAGCAGAGTTAATTTAAACTGGAGAAGAAATTTGGCAAGGAAAAAAAAATCACCATTTATTTGCCTCGTATTTTTTGGAAGTTGGGTGGACTTTTTCACGTCTTATCACTCCAATTTACATGGGTTCAAAGTTGGTTTTAAGGACTCGGGACATTTTATGCTACCTTAGACTAAATTATGTTTTAGCTTATGAAGTTTAATTAATTAACAAAACTGCTCCAATGAACTTGTGAACTACTTAACATACCTGTATGAAATAATAACTAGTTTGTCTCATATCTTCCTGCTCTGACCCACAATAACATATCAAAGGATTTTAATTTGATATGCACACTAGTTGGTAAAACTTCCATGTAGAAAAGTTGAGTGGATATAGTTTTGCTCTTGCTAAAATTTGAGAAATCCCTATCTTAATAAACCTCAGGCCACAAGTTAGCCATTTCTGAAAATTTAGCTATTGTGCAGGTGAAAGGTGTCCCTCTTATATTTGGTCTTAGAAATTCCCTACATCTTGAGCCACCATCTGCATTTCAACATGAGTTTGTTAAAGCTTCAGAAGAAGAGCGCTCACATGTGACCGATTTAGAACAGAAAATGTTAAAAAATAGGACCAAGAGGATATTGGCAAATGAGGAAGCTGAGCGTTCTTATGATGAAACTGAAGGTCCAGGAGATCAAAATCTGGAAATGCAGCCTGTTCAAAAAAAGCATAGTGCAAGAAAGAAAATGGATGTCAAGGACAAACCTCAATTTAAAAGAAAGAAAGCTAAGGTATATTCTTGTTTTCCCAATACAATCTTGGAATGTGCAATGTCTGTGTCAAGCTTAATTGTTATTAACTGTTATTTGATTTCCTTTTTCTTGCCCTTGTTACATACATATGCGGCTGTAACTGAAAAGGATGACTGGTTGAGAGATGTATTAGGATCTGTGATACTTCATCTCTCTCTCTCTCTCTCTCTCTCTCTGTTTCTCTCATTCTAACTCTCACTCACACACACCAAAGGATAGCACTCTGCTGCTTGAAACATGAGTGGATTTTCTGTTACACAGCACTGATTTGCCTGACACATGGTTGAATCTCTTTCTCTCTGTGGGAAAGCTATCCTTATTTTTTCTGTGTCCATATTGTTTGATGAGATGGCTGATGTCCAATTTATAGTGCTGTTTTTTCCTCTTCTATGGATAATCTTATTCCACTTTTGGTTTTGTATGGCACCCCCTGGTGACTTAGAGTGGAGATATTTTGGGGCAGTCACAAAAATAGAATTTTGTTTCACAAAGAACTAATGATACCAATATAGAACAAAGGAATACAAGCCTTAAGTTATCTATAAGCTTTGCCAACTCATATTAAAATTACAGAATTTTTGAAAACTCTAAGTCTGGGATCTCATCTTTTTGCAGCACAGCATCTTTAATGCTTTTACTTATTCTATCTTCAGAAATATCAATATTCTGGAAAATTACCAGGTTATGGTCCTTCCAAAGATGGTAGACTGTAGCTCCAAATGCCTTACCACCCTTGTCAATTGACTTTCACCTCTTGTCTTACTACTAAATTACCTTGGCTCTCTATAATAGCAGAGAACACTCCATCTAATTAAACACGTTTGCAGAATTTTATTCCAAATGCTACTGGTTAAAAAAGCAACACTCAAGGTATAAGTGCTTCACCATCTCCATGCTATTTCGGCATAACACAATTTATCATCCTGCGATATTCCCCACTTGCAAAATCTAGCTTTAAATGGTTGGCTTGTTTCTGAAAGCAAGCTAAACAATAAAACTGTGGCAAGGAACATTACAGTTCCTCTGCAGAACATGGCACCAAGAGGCTGTAGATTGTGTAACTATAAGTCAATTCCAGGCAGAAGCAGAGAAGCTACTGTAAGCTTACAACATAGTTATTAAAGGTGCAAGGTGCATCAAGGTGCTAAGGGGTCCTGGGCCTATGCACAACTTGCAAGATGCAGGTGCCCTGCCTTTGTCAAATGAACTGCAAAAATTTATATATATATATATATATATATATAAGAATTAAAAGTAAGAACCAAAAAAACTAAGCTTGTATAATAAAATACTAAGACTAGAAACAGCAAAATAGCAATATTTAGATGACAAATAATAAGAATGCAGCAACCAGAAAAGGCTATTTCAAGAGTAGATGAAAGGAGAAGAAAAGAAAGAGAAATTGGAAGAAATAAAAAAAGAAAAAGAGAGCTATGAGCTGAAAAGAGTAAAAGAGGAAAGAAATAAATGAGTGGAAGAGAAAATAATAGCTTTAGTCAAGGGAGGCAGAGAGACAACGTCTTGCCTAGATGGTGGTGTTGGGATGATCAACTGCTGCTCTTGCTTGCACATTTTCTCTGATTTTATCATTTCTTTCAAATCATTTGAGTCGATTTGGTATGGATAGGCACATGACAAGCTCTTTTAAAATTTGATATGAATGGCTCTTATTGTTTATTTTCTTCAAGAAGAAATATAAATACATATAACAGTAACATGTCACAAAGGTTCGCCTTTTTGGCACATCACTTGGAGGTCAAGGCACACTGAGCTGCACACCTTTCTGACATTGCTCGCTTTTTTGGGGCTGAGGTGCAAAGGCTTGTTCCTCATGCACCTTGTGTGCTGAGGCATGCCTTTAACATCTATATTGCCATACTGCCATGCTTTTGTTGTTATGGTAAGTAGCATATGGAGGTTGATCAAATCTACAACATTGGTATTTTATTCAAAGCTGCACCCACAAAAGGCTCACCCAGCATTCACGGTGTTCTCTGGCTGGTGTAGAGGGTGCGCATGTACATGCACAGCCTTCCCTGTGAAGTACTGCTGTCAGTTGATTTATGTTTGAAATTAATTGGATTAATATGAACAAGTTGTAAATTGTTGCATCCTATACGTTGCTTTGGTAACCAACCACTTCTAAGAGGTTTTTCATTGTCATATGGCTAAATTTTTCAGGCACCAAATCCACTTTCATGCAAGAAGAAAAAGAAAGATGGGAACCCAAAGCCTTCATTAGATAAGATAAGAGTAAGTTTATTCATGCATTTTTACTCATTTGTTCTTTGATTTTTATGTCTAAGAGTGGTTGCATTGCTCAAGATTGAATGACAACGCATGGTTGTATAGTCTAAAGAAAAAAGGAGTATATTGGATAAACTCTTATGGCTTTGAAATGGAAGATTATCTTGGAATATGAATCTAATTGTTATGGCACTGTTCAAAATGGATTCATTGTGTTTAGTTGTATCTTTCTAATTGTTCAATAAATAAATGAATAGATTAAAAGAAAGTTATTCATTTGTACTCACTTTCCATTGCTTGTGTACATTTGCAACTTTTGAGTTTAAATGTTTTCATGCCATTTCTTGTCACCCAAAGCAATAGGGGTTATACCATTTTTCATTGTACCATTTAAAAGATTACTGTTTTATCTTCATGAATTTGGTCAGTGTATTAAGCAGCGACGGGTGACAGTTAATATGTAAGAATGGTAGAAAGGAGTGAAGTTAGTTAGGGTACAATTTGGTAAAGAACAAGCAAAACAATTTGTGTTGTACCTAGTTAAATATTCTTTCAATTTTCGTATAAATCGTTCTGGCCTAAGTAGAGAATGGATGATTGCAATTCATCACTGGTATGCTTGTGATGCGTCAAAGTATTTATAGATTTTATGAATTGGCCTTGTGCGCGGGATAGAAACTTACTTAAGAAAGAAGACAAATCTGTGAAGCATTGTTACATCTGAAGTCTAGGTTGTAACATTGTCATATTGATATGTTTTCTATTCTCAGAAAGCTAGATTTGACATTTTAATAAATATTGAGACTAGCTATGGATTGTGAATGTATGTGCTGCATTTTCTGGATCTGAAATGGTACTCATTGTTAATAAAATGTGATGTTCTTTGATGTGCTTTTGTGCAGGAAAGTAACGTTAGTGACAATCCTGTGAGGAGTAGGGGCAAGAAAAGGAAGAGATCACACAGAAGAAAAGCATTTGCAGAGATGGTCAACAAATAGGTATAGGCAAATTGCAGAAGCTTTGAAGTTCCGCATTGAAGTTAAACATGCATTAAATTGGTTAACATGGGCCAAGATACGGCTTTAAGTGTAACAGCTGGTCTGAGAGATGAGACAATCTCGATTCAGTATGTATTATGGAATTGAATTAAATGCGATTTTGATCATAGTGGTTTTCTTTGCCCTTTCTTCCCTTGCTCAGAAATATACAGTTTCATTTAAGTTCACTTGTCTGATGAATTATATCAAATATGGATTAGATCATAGGATTTTTTCCCCGTGCACACAAACAAACCCGTCTTGAGAGACTTGTTTGACATGTTCAAGCCGAACTTCCTGGAATTCAAGTGTTATTTCCCCGGCTCTTGCGTTATGGGCAGCACTGTCGGACAGAGAGAGAAGATGGCTTTAGTATATGTTCCTCAAAATTTCCCTTAGATTAGCTTAAAGCTTGTAGAACCTTAATGTAATAGGCTAAGAAAAAGATTTGGTTATTGATGCACGACAATTGGATATGAAAAGATTTAAAATACGTAAAATTGGATATAACAAAATGACATTTTATAAAATTATAAGAAACAGAAACATAAGGAAAATTCGTGTGTAAGTTAGGTTCAATATCTAATATTATTAAATATAACAATTAAAATAGAAAATAAAATAAAATTTATTAAAATAAAGATTTTAATTTATTTTAATTGAAATTTGTTAAAATAACAATTGTCTTAAAATTCAATAAAAATAATTAATACTCAATCAATGATTAGAATAAAAAAAAGTCATGGCACTTCGTTATTTTTCTCCTTCATGCTCTGATTTGAATATTTATTAAAAAATATATATTTTAATTCCTTTTCATCCAATGATAAATTAGTAAATTCAACATCATAATATCCAAATTTGCTCGTTGACAAAAGGTGTAGATTATTATTAATAAAAAAAAGAAGTCTTGTGCATGTTTTGAAGTTAATTTCTTCCTTCTATATGAATGAATCAAAGAATAAGTACTTCATTTTTTTTTTCACAACAAGAGGAAGTAGGTTGCTCAAGCGCTTTAAAAGCTCACATTTGAAGTAAAGGTGTATGTGAACTAAAATAAGCCCACCAATTTTTAGGATTTGTTTTGTAGATACTAGCTACGCAATATGAATCTTTAAATGATCCACTTCTAAAAAAATTCATATTCATTATTAACTCTAAAACATTCATCATCATTAGAAAATGATCTCTCAACATATTTTATTCTTTTTGTAGATATTTCTACATCCCTATATGAAGGCAATCTACCCTTCCCATCTTGAAAGCCACTACCACCAAAAAAAAAAAAAAAGGAAAAAAATTACACACATACATACCCTCCTAGTGCCTTAAGTGGTTATATATTAACCCTTGGATGTATTTGCTTGATGCCTCTTGAGGTTATACAACACCCAACCTCACACCTTAAGTGGCTATACAATTCCTACATCTAATGTCTTAAGTGGTTATATGGTAATATTTGGAATTTTTGACTTGACCTCTCAAGTGGCTGTAACACTTTAAATAACCATATGACAACCCTTATATGACTTTTGCTTGATGCCTTAAATGGTTGTATAGCACCCTACCTGACGCCTTAAGTGGCTATACGACAATCTCTAGATGTCTGTTGCTTGATGCTTTAAGTAGTTATATAACACTCCTCCTGATGCTTTAATTTGGATGTAAGCAACCCTTGGATGTCTTTTGATTAATGCTTTAAGTGGTTATACAACACTCCGCCTAATATTTTAAGTGGTTATAGGTAACCCTAGATGTCTTTTGCTTAATGCCTCCATAGGTTATACAACACCTCACCTGATACCTTAAATGGATATACGACACAATCCTAATGTCTTTTGCATGATTAGAGGTTATATAGTATCCTGCCTAATGCTTTAAATGGCCATGCGACACATTTGGATGTCTTTTGCTTGAAGCCCCTAAAGGCTATATAACAACCCTCCAAATGCCTTAAGTGGCTATATGATAATCCCTAGGTATCTTTTGTTTGATGCCTTAAGTGGTTATACAACTCCCTCACCTGATACCTTTAGTGGCTATACGATAACCCTTGGATGTCTTTTATTTGATGACTTTAAGTGGCTAAAAAACACCTCGCTTAATGCCTTAAATTGCTATACAACAAACCTCAGATGTCTTTTGCTTAATACTTTAAATGGTTGTATAGGACCCTACATAACACATTTAGTGGCTATACGGTAACCTTTAAATTTCTTTTATTTGACACCTTAAGTGGCTATACAACACTTTGCTTGATGCCTTTAGCGGTTATATGATAATCCCTTAGATGTCTTTTATGTACAACACCTTGTTTAATGCTCTAAAAGCTACACAGAACCTACTAATTCTCTATTATATCTAGCCCAACATTATAGAGACCAAGTGACACACCACCAGGTTAGTATCCTAAACTTAGTCTTTTTATTTTCTTTTCTTCTCATGCATTGACATAAATGCTAAGACTCCTCAAGCATGCTTGTGCAACATACATGAATTAGGGGGCAACTATCTTACCTTAAAATTTGATAATCCTTTCATATGTTCCAATGATGAAATCCTATTAGTACGAAAGGAAAAGAGATGTGTGCCTTTATCCTCTAAAGTATGCTAATTTATCCTTCAAACTCTCAAAATTACAATTCGGGGCTCAAAACCCATGAAATTGACACCTTTAGCCCTAAAACCTAAGTAAATGGATAACATGTCCTTAAAAATAACCCCAAAGTGTGAGCCACAAACACACACACATGGCCTACATGCACACGTGTTGCTTAAGTGCATGCTTAGATTGCTCACTCCACTTGTGCACATGGATGGCCAACACATATGCACATGTGCATAGCTTGTATATGTTAGCATAGATGTGCCCTAGTGCCATTTTGTAACATTTAATGACATTGTAAATTATCTCAAATGACAATAAAGTATTCATTTAAATAAAATGATTATTTATTTGAGTATTTATCCTTTAGCATTATGTTAAATAAATTTATTATCAAGAGTTGATAATATGAGCTACAAATTTATTTATTACATATACTATAAATTATTCATAGTCAATTAATTAATGTTTGGGTAATATTAATTAAACTATCACCTCTGTCTATTTTCCTTGAATAGTAGATGATGCTAATAGTGGGAGGTAGTGAGTCTTATGCTACTTGATATGAGATATAAGAATAGACATGTGGATACTCATGTGATGGGTGGATCGAATAGTGACGTTAGATTAGTGATCACAAGGATATTCACTTATAGTCAACGATCACAATTTAGGTTATAATGGTGCATATAGTCCTTTGACTTGAGGTGACACGGTCATCCACATTTGAGTGGTTAGAGTTTGTTACTGCTTACATACTTGTGTTATTCACACATGGGTATATGGCATGTGGTGGCTCTAGTTAGTTTAATGTAGGGATGAGTGTTCAACCAAGATGGGATTCGTTGCCTAGAGTGAACTGGGATAGATCCTATGCTATCTAAGTTTATTCTTGATGAATAGAGTTCTTAGCCAGGATAAACATAACACAGTTTGAAAGAGTTTCAGTGCTAGAAAGTGTTTCTAGTATTTGTTATGTTTTATCAAGAATAACTTGAGATAAGGTCATATGATAAAGCTATTAGAGTTTGATTAAACCTTGACTCTAGGCTATATCAGGATCTTCAAATGAAGGATTTTAGTGCACAGTAATTATGATCTAAAG
>CATIWM010259973.1:0-27686 GCA_949671775.1 Mallotus repandus
AGAATCATTAAACACAGAAATAAAAGGATTAGTAACCAAATAAAAATGAAAATCAAATCAAAATCACAAATCAAAAAGCTAAATAAAAAAATAAAAAATAAACAAATAAAGTAAGAAAAGAAAAGAGTTCAAGAAAAAAAAACTATGATAATGGGTGCAGTATGATTAGCTCCTCAGAGATCGTGTTGAATCACCGTCTAAATGAGTCTCCAGTATTGATTTACGTATTCTGGCTTTAATTATTTTGTCGTCAAAACCTTTTTTCACTCAAAAAAGACGCTTCTTGAAAGAAATCCAGAACTGAAAGAATTTCTTTTTTCTCTCTGCCTTTTCTTTTTTTTTTCCTCCTCTCTTTTTTTTCCCCTGCACTCTCCTCTCCGCCTTTTATTCTCCGTCTATCACAAATCCGTTTCACGGGATAAGTGATTACGTAAAGATAAAAGGTTACGCGAATAAGATAAACTACAAAGTGGGCTGATATACATTGATTAATTAATTAATTTATTTATTTATTTTTCTTTTTCGGTAACTTTTATTAATTAATTAACAAAAAATTTTATTAACTAATTAATTTTTGACCAATCAAATTTAAGAAAAATCAATAAAAAATTGAAATAAAACAAAATAATAAAAAAAAGAATTTGACGGAAATTAATTTTCAATTGGAATTATGCAATTCCGACCGGAATTATGTAATTCGATCGGAATTTCTGTAATTTCGATCGTAATTTCTGTAATTCCGATCGGAATTCCGCAATTCTGACCGGAATTCTATAGATTTCCGATTGAACATATGGAATTCCGGTCGGAATTCTGAATTTCCGGTCGGAAATATAGAATTTCGGTCGGAATTCTGAATTTCTGATCGGAAATATAGAATTCCGATCGGAATTGGAAATCTAGAATTTCGATCTTTTTTTTTAATTACAAAAAGACCCTTGAAGGAAAAGAAAACTTTCAATTTAGTCCGCAAAAATGCAATCAAGCCTTGGAATCCGAAATTCAAATATTAGAGACCCATTTGCTACGAGTTTTCATCATCGTAGTCCTCTTGCGCATCCATATCCTAGTTATCCCGAACTTGGGTGCTTACATAGGGGATACAGATCTAGTGGACCATTAGCCCTGGAAGCCACATTTGGCAAGATACTCCTATCTCAATCAAGCTACAAAGTGACCTGGCCCACTTCCCCTCCTCTCTTATAAATACTTCCTTTCTTTTCTAAAAAGGGTTTACTTTCACTTTTGCTTTCAAATCCTTTCTTTTCCTCTCTTTTCTTCCTCACTTTTCAAGCTCTTTCTCTACTATGGACACTACGCAGACTCCATATTTGCCTACCTGGGATCCCATTACTCCTCCAGTACATCCTCTGCATAGTTTCAGGCTTAGTATTGGGGATGACATCCATGCAATCTCATCTCTGCGGATTGGCTACAGGAGAGGTTAGTAACCAATATTACTCGCTTTTTCCTACAAATAGGATAAGATGACATCGGGTTAACGTTTATAAACATGTATTTATCATTAAAAAATGAATTGTATGTTATTGATCCAAAACAATTGAAGAAATTCAAACAATTGTGTCAGATTGCCGCAATATAGGCAATAGAGGCGATCGCCTCTTCAATAACATTTTGCAAAAATTTAGGCTGTTATGTGCATAATCTATAATTTAACTCCCTGTTTATTTGCAGCATGATTTTCACACTTTCAAAGGTGCTAGGAACTTTAATGGCACCCGCATTTGGTATGACAGCTTCCCGCATGAGATCAAGGCTCGTATTCACGACACTGGGCTCTCCCAGATGCTCAGGGGCGGACTGACTACCAACCTCTACATGCCTAGCTGGAGAGATGGTCTGACACCACACACACCTTTCATCTCCCCTTTGGTGAGTTCACTCTAGACCTTATTTCATTTGATGCCGTTAGTGGGATCCCTTGTACAGGCTATTCTGTCCCTTTGGACGCGAGCTTGTGCAAGATGTCGCCAGATCGCTTTGCTTACATTGAGCGGTTGCTTGGTATGGCCCTAGACATGAAGGGGACCTATACCATCAAGATTGACTCTATTAAGAGTCACTATACTCGGGAGAGAGTGGCAGCGGCTACCGTTCCTTGAGCTATTGATCAGGTTGTATGGGTGTTCTTAGTATATATGTTGGGCACCTCTCTTTACCGACACAGCCAGCTCCATAGACTTTATTTTTTTGCCACCTCTGAGGGATCTAAACTTGGTGGCCATATTTAATTGTGGTAGCTATGCTCTAGCCTTTCTGTACAAGAGCATGGATGAGACAGTTTGAGGAGCAAGACGATTCTGTGGCTTCTGGCATGCTGTTCTCATATTTCCTATTTTTCCTTTCTTTCATCTGATTCATCTTTGAATATTATTACCGTCATTCATCTTTGAATATTATTACCATGATTCATCATGATTTTTCATTTCTTTTATAGGATTAGGCTCTGGTGCTAGAGTTGGTCAATGGGATAGTTCGCGCCTGTGATACTCCCTTCCCAGCCATGGCGAGGTGGGGTGCCAGTTGTACATGGAGGAGGCCCCTTACTCATGTGCAGATCCACCGCGAGAGGCTGAACACTCTGATGCCTGATGAGATATGGTACCTACAATATAATTGTAATCAGTATTATAGTTATTTAATTGAATTTATCTAACTTACTCGTTTTGCTTTCACAGCTATATCAAGATTTGTGGGGTCCTCAGGGTGGATGGACACCTGCCATGCTCCACTTGGTCGCTTTATCACAAAAGAGAGTGCTACTTTAAGGACCTGACTGCAGGGTATGGTACCCCGGTGAGAGAATAAAAGCCTGACATGGGGGTGCTCAGGCGAGACGACCACCTCTTTCTCCTCCCCATGAGATTTTTTGGGAACATCTACAAGAGGGAAATGAGTTGGACCAGGCTATTGAGGGATATGATGCTGATGAGTACTGTGAGAGGAGGAAATTTCACTATGTGGACTTTACACGAACTCATCTCTTGCAGAGAGTACCTCTACTCGGATCTACATCCCAAGTAAACAAATTATTTCATTAAGCATTTAACTTCATATTTTTTATCTGTAGACACTCTCTTTCTAATTTTATTTTCTTTTTCATGCTCCAGTTAGAGCACCAGCTGTCCGGCCTAGGCCTACTATACAGGAGAGGCCGTCACAGTATCCTCGCATTGTGCCTCATGATGAGGGTACCTTGACTAGGGTACCGCCTCCTAGTAGTGCTCCCAGCTCTAGTTATGGCTTGTAGGTGGTTGTTGGCATGCTTGCTGCTCCACCAGATCTGATGATCTGATGCTGGATGCCTTCAGGCAACTTATCTCGCCAGTTCCTTACACTGGACATGAGCATAGAACCAGTTCTAAAACATATAGAATCTTTCAAAAAGCTAAAACAACTTTTAGGTTCCTTATTCAATCAATGAAATTAAGGCCCGTGAGCCTATGTTGGTCGAGTATGATTGAAAGTGGGTTTTATGGTCTCATACTATCAAGTTTCTACAAAGGTAACAAGATTAATTAGGTATATGACATTGTTAATATTACCATTAGATTTGGTCTTTAATTATAATGGCCTCCCACTAACTTGGCAAATCCTACACTTCCAAAGTAAGAAACAAAAATCCCTTGTTGGATGGATTTCTAGTGGGTGATGGAGTTCTTAATGGGTCACTAATATCCCTCAGGTACACATTGCCATTCTTGGAACATTAGTTCTCATTAAGCGGAAAACTCTTGTCTATCGCATCTCATGTGAGGTTCCATCAATCTGGCTCCTAATGTTACGGGCCTCAGGTACACATTGTCATTCTTGGCCTTTGGCATTAGTTAGGTCCATGACATTGGATCAGTGAAATGTATGGATTTGAACACTATAAACCTCAGGTACTCCGATTTGCCATTCTTGGCTCATTGTGTATCCATACACCCACAACATCTCATGCTTAATAATAACACTATATGAATCTCTTAGGCCTTATATACACCCTTATGTATCCATAGCCGATGCACATAATCCTAAAACCATGCAAATTATTGCTCTAATGGAAAGCCTAGACCTAAATTTTGTTTGGAAGATTTTTGGGTCTTTAATTAAGCTCTCACTTTGCATATTAGCCAATTTATATATATATCACATACATATATTGCATGGCATCAAATGTATATAGCATGTTACAACATATATACATAGAACATGCAAGATGAATGCATAAATAAAGAGTGATCATGGGCCTTTCCTAAGCCTATTCTAATTCTTAGAATAAATATGGGCTTCATCCACATGAGCTTTGTCACCATGGGCCTTGTGATCATGGGCCTAAGAATAGCCCTTGATTTCATCATCTCCATGAGCCTCCATCTTGAACACTTCATGCTCCTTGTCACAACTCTTGTGACTTACAATCATTCCTTGGCATACCAAGGTGAATATTACATCCTAATACTATGTAATTAACATTTAATTACATGTCAAATAATAAAATTAATTCTTATTACAAATTAAAGGATGTAATCTAAGACCATGATCACTTCTTTCATGTATAACAATCAAAAATCATATATAATGCAACTCTTGCATGTTAGGATTGATTCACCAAGCATACAAACATGAAATGACATGTTAACTCTAGTCCTAGGTCATGTCCTGGTCGGGATATGTAGTCCTGGGCTATGTCCCGATCGGGACTTGTACTCGGGATATGTTCTGCCCAAAATTCATAATTTTTTTTATCTGGTCCCAGGCGGGATATGCATGGTCCCAACTAGGACCGTGCTAGGGATCTGTTCCACCTAAAATTGCAAATTGCATGAATTTGCACATTTTAAGGTCCTCACCATCTGAATGCACTTCCTCCCAATCAAGAACACTCATGAACCAATTTTTAGTCAATTTTAACACATCTTTAGCCACAACACTTGCAACTAAGATTAGTCATAATCACAACACTTGCAATTATCAATCAATTTAGCATGTGTTAAGTGCAAAAAGGAGCTTTGATACCAATTAAAGGAATCAGTTATGCTATTTAGGCATCAAAGACATGTGTGGTGAGCATAAGCCTAAGTAGAGTAAATTTTAAAAATTGTGCCTTTCATAACCCTTCATCACATGAAGAATTCTAATCCCAAGGTTCCGATTTACATTTAACACATAGCTAAATATCACAACAACAAGTAAAAGTAACAACCTAGGAATTCTATGTAGGCCATAAGTATTCTACAAGCTTTGGATTCTTTGGTTCAACTCTTGAATCAAATGCTTAGCCTCCCAAGTGTTAGGCCTCTAGCTTGAAACACTAAACCTCCAAAAATTCACATTCCTACTTAGATTGAATTAGTTGCTAGTAGCCTCTCTAATGACCCTCATAAAACTTGCACTAATTTGATCTCCTTGCAAGAACACTTAGGGTTTATTTTGTGTATGTGTTTCTCTCCTTTTTTTTCTCTATACAAAAACTCTAACCTTAAGAACATCTCTTAAGTTATGTATTTATATCTTGAGAAAGCAAAACCCTAATCACATGATAAGTGTACAACTCATCATGATAAGAATACAACTTGCATACTTATCTAGTGCATCAATAATTATGTAGAGAATTAATACATCTCATGTATTATGTCTACATACATTCTCTGTACATATCAATGTGATATGCACCTTATCTTTGCCATAGTCAACAATATACACTTAAGAGATGATGTATGCCTAACATGACAAATTTGACTACACCATTTGTACATGGACTTGGGCTTGGCAATTGAGCCAACACTTGGCCCAAGCACAATCCATTAAACAAATGGGCTTGGATTAGGTCCATGGGCTTTCTCAACATCTTGGATCAATCTTTGGTCCAAAACTCTTTTGGGCCATTAATCCAAGTCCAATTAGAAACAACATATATTATTAATTTAATACTCTAATTAATATCTTATATTAATTAAGTATAAATTAATAATTAAACCCTTGGTTGAATTAGATTTCATGATATTCTAGAATCATTTCCTAAAGCATAAATCAAATTTCATTAATCTTAATTAATTGATTAAACTTTTTAATCAATAATTAGATTAATATTAATGGTGATTTGGTGAAACTCTTTTAGGTGTGACTTACTAGGTTCATGTCTAATTGGCAATGAGAAGATAATATCAACTATTGATATTATTTAAAACTCCTTTCAAGTCTAAATGTGAAAATCTCAATTATACACATTTAGTTCTCATAAGTTGTGAGTGACCTCTTAGCATCGATATCACAACTACCCAATTAGAAATGAATGCATGTATTGATTCACACGAACCCTTTGGACATAATTACCGTGCACTAAAATCCCTTCATTAGAAGATCCCGACATAGCCTAGAGTCAAGATTTAGTTAAACTCTAATAACTGTATCATATGACCTCATCTTAAGTTTCAATTCTTGATAAAACATAACAACTACTAGAAACACCTTTCTAGCACTGAAACTCTTTAAGACTGTGTTATGTTTGTCCTAGCCAGGAACTTATTCATCAAGAACAAACTTAGATAGCATAGGATCTTATCCTAGTTCACTCCAGGCAATGAATCCTATCTTGGTTGGTTACTCATCCCTATATTTAACTAATTAGAGCCACCAAATGCCATATACCCATGTGTGCTTAACACAACTATGTAAGCGGTAATAAACCCTAACCATTTAAATTTGGATGACCATGTCACATCAAGTCAAAGGACTATATGCACCATTATGACCTAGATTTTTATTGTTGACTAGAAGTGAATATCCTCGCAATCACAAATCTAACATCATGTTCGATCCACTCATCACATAAGTATCCACATGTCTATTCTAATATCTCATATCAAGTAGTATGAGACTCACTACCTCCCACTATTAGTATCACATACTAATCAAGGAAAATAGACAGAGGTGATAGTTAAATTAATATTATACAAATATTAATTTATCGACTGTGAATATTTTGATAACATTATGCTAATGGATAAATATTCAATTAAATAAACACTTTAGAAAAAAGAATATTCTTTATTGCCATTTTGATAACATTATGCTAACCTGCGTTTTCAAGTTTGAGTTCATAGGAAACAATGGAAAATAACAAGCAGAAAAAAAAACTGAGGTATGATCTCTGAACTCTAGATTTTGTTTTTATGCTTTGTCAGAATTTGTGTGTGACGACCACGACATACAAATCATAATTCTTCGATGAAATGTTTTGGTAAGAACACACAAATTCCTCCACAATAGGGAGCAAAATGTTGGGGTTGTTTTTCAAAACCCTGATAGTCGATTATGAAAATGCTAAAATGTCTCATCAGACATTCAATTTGATAAACAGAATTGATATTCAAACCTTTTCAAAATCTACCAAACCACTAAAACCTTATTCGATCACCAATTACACCGTTTTAAAACCTAACCAAACCCCAATCAAACCTTAACCCAACAATTTTAGTACTGAGAAAGAGGTTTGAGAAGAATAATTAGAAAGAAGTTCACTCGAGTCATGTCTTCTAAATCAATAATTACAGTCCTATATAAGGCCTGTTTACAATCTATAATCTAAAGTTTTCAGTCTGGTTTTTATTCTTGAAGCTTCAGTTTAACCTTTGGAAGCCTCAAGAACAAAAGTCAAACTTTGGTCAATGAAGCTTTTCTGTGGTCAAATAGAGTTTCTGGAGTTGAATTTCAATCTGAAACTATGTTCTAAAATTCTAGTGTGTCAATGGGTCCTATTTGGCAAGAAGTCAAAATTTTGACATCAGGCGGTCAGACCGGGTCCCACAGTTGTCTACTTCTCCTTGTCCTTAACCAAAAAGGGACACTTGTCAAAAAAGGTGCTTTCCAAGTAAGCAATATTTCAAATTTGGAATATACTAGGACAAGTGTCAACTCTTTTAAGGGAAAGTATATACTATTACCTAATAATCTTGAATATTCAACAGAATTTACAATAAATGCTACTAACCTCAAATGCCTATAAATAAAACCTTTAACAAAGCTTTTGGGTGGGTGGGGGGGGGGGGGGGCGTTTGCTTCTAAAAATAGGAGATTCTAGCACAAAAATCAAGAAAGATCTCTCTCCATAAACAATCCTTATAAATTAGGAAAAATTGGGAAATTGAGGGGAAACAATGCCAAAAATCCTATAGACCTAATTTCTCTCTATTTTATTCTCAAATATCTCTCAATAATACAAAAATCACTCTCCAAAATCTAAAATCCAACTCCTACAAACCAATTCCATACAAATCAGAATCACATCCAAGCCTAAACCTACCTAAAAACACCCTTTTTCCCTTTCTATTCAATTTCAATTCTTTACAATCAATTCGTGTTTCTTGGTGAGTTCTTTCCCAAATTCTAAGGCTAAAAACTTTCTAAAACATCACTCTCATTGATTCTTATCTTATTTCTAGGGTTTGGGCATTAAAATCAAGTTTGTAAGGCAAAGGAGTGCAAAATCACACTGTTCAGATATGAATAACCGGTTTTAGCCAATGAACAACCAAACCGGCTATTCCTGGCTCAAAATCGGTTGTTGGCCTTTCAAGATCAATTTTTGAGGCCTTCAAAACTGGTTAGACAGTAAGCAAAATTGGTTGTCCACTCATCTGCACTCCAGATGATTATGATGATGGTTTTTAGGGTTCTAGAGGATATATACTTGCTTAAGCTTGATTCTAACCCTCCCCTAAGATCCTAGGATAATGGAATTTATGTATTTTAATTTATTTTTCTATTATTAAATGATTTTAAAATTATTTTCCTTTTATTTCTCAAAACTCTTCTTTGAATGCTTTCAAATGTGATCCTTGATCTTAGTTTGGTTTGGTGATTGTGATTGTGTTTGTTAATGGTTATGTGACTTTTCATTAAATGTTTTGTTAATTTCCTTTATTATTTGTGGTTAATTTTAGTGTGAATTCATGTTTAAAGTCTTGATTAATGTGTACTGTGCACATACATTGCTTGATTGTGCTTGATTATGCTAAATTGGACTTTGATTATTGATTTACTTTTGATGTGACATCATTTGCATAATTTGTGTCTTAATTTAGGGTTTTTATTATTTGTGGGTCATTTTAGTTGTGTTTTTCATCTTACATCATTATTTATTATTTGAGAGCATTAATGCCCATAACTTATATTCTTGATGATTATAGCTGTCATTTTGATATAAGTACTTCATTTATGTGTCTTTATTTCAATTTTAGAGTCTTGTAAGTCTTTGTTTTCATATTCCATACTTTGATTGGGTCTATTTTTTTCTATATGGACTTTATGTATTATGTATTGCTTTTAAATGCTATTTTGACGTTATTTAATGATTCTAACCTCATAAGAGTCTTATTTCTTGTCATTTTATGCCTATTTCACATTTAATATTATGTTATTGTTTCTACTAACCTTGTCTCTACTCTTATTTATGCTATAATACTATTTTCTACTTCTCCTTCAATTTCTCTTGCATTATTGCATTTTTATGCATTCATGTGCCTTTATGCATATCATTTGCTTGATGCATATCACTATCATGCATGTGCTCATTTTTAGATCCTATAGATGCATACTTGCATGCTTCCCGGCTTGCATCACTTGCATACTTGCATTCTTCCTGACTTTGCATCACTTTGCATGCTTCATGAATTTGCATCATGCATCATACCTTGCATGCACCTCGGATTTATTTAATACTTGTGTCAGCATGCATTGCATTAGCATCATCCATTACATTATATATACCTCTTGTTATCAATCTCAAACTGCTAACTTTACAAACTCCTACTAACTTATTTCTAAATTTTATTTTTATTTGTTATTTTTATTATCTATTTATGATTTATGTTGTTATATTACCAATTATCATATCAATCTCTACACTTTACTCTCATTTCTCTTTATTTTTATGCTTTATTTATGTCCTTGTTATTTTTTTTCATTTTATTTGCAATCTCTACTCCTACTTCTTCTTTATTTATTTACTTTAATTTGTAATTTTACTATTACATGTCCTTTTATAGCATTTATGCTTTATCTTGTTAATTATATCAAGTTTTCCATTCATTTTTAATGATAAATTTGTACTTTATTTACTACCAGAAACAAAAAATAAACTAGAAATTAACCAAAAATAAACGAAAACTATTTTTGTTCTTTTGTTGGGTAATTAATCGCTTAATAATAAACTGGCATCATTTGCACGTATTTTTAAATTCCTTTTCAATAAATAAATCCTTTTTCATTTTCTCACTTTTATTTAAATATGGAATTTTACATTTTTAATAAAAATTAAACATTTTTATAAATATTTTTCATATTTTATTTTTCATTTTTATACTTTATTTACGATCGTTTTGTTAATAAATATTGTTCTTTTATGAGATATTTGTGTTGATGTTATTTTTTATGATCACAAAAACCATTTTTGGATGCTCGGTTTGATCGGCCCACAATGTAAGTCCAGTGATGAGATAATTTGAATCCTTAATGCAAGAGAGGCCCGAAACCTTCTTTATAATGGACCTAAAAGCCCAAATTCCCAAGCCTGAGCCCAAGAAGCCAAAAGGCCTAAAGAATCTTCAAGGCCCATTTTGGCCCAATCACAGTATAGAGCCAAAGAGGTGATGCCTAACCAAAGAGGCGTCGCCTCTATGGTAGCCGCTTTAGTAAGGCAACGCCTTTTCACAGTGGTGGACAAATGGATGGGCCCACACATGACTAACGTGAATCCAATCACATGAATATGTAGTTTTAGAGGTAAAAAAACTACTAAAAAGATGTGCACATAATGAGTGACATGAAAAGGGGAAGGTAAGATGTCTTGGCAAGGCATGGGCAACAGACTTTTAAGGCAAGTGGTGGTTGGCTAAGATGAGTAGGACAATTTTTTGGATAAGAGAGGAAGCATTTTTCAGAGAAAAGAAGAGAGAAGAATATATTGGCTTGGAGGTTCATTTTTTAAGAAGGAAGATGGTTTCTTGCATTCAAGTAAGGACTGGAACTAAAATTAGTCTTTGAGGGCTGAGTTAGGAGCATTAAATTCATCTTAAATAGTAAGGTTACCTGATTGAAATCATTAACTTGTTGATTTGTACAAATACTTTGTTTATCTTCTTGCTTGTTCTTTAGACTTTATTATTTATTTTATGTTTTATTTATGGCATGATCTTCTAATTTTCTAAACACAATTGTAGGTTTTTAGTTGTTTACACTTGATATGGGTTTACTTAAGATTTAAGGAATAATCAAGTGTGTTCCTGCTTCTGGCAATCAGACAACATCCTCCAAAGGGGCGTCGCCCCTTTGGGTTGAGGCAACATCTATGTCCAGAGGTGACGCCTCATTAAAGAGGCACCGCCATATCACTAGACTTATGTTTAAATTAATTTTTGATTTCTTATGTTTATCTTGTATAATTTGTGTTCTTTTATGCATTTTCATATTCTATACTTCAATCTTTTTATGCAACTATTATGATATATCGTGTAATTTAGTGTTTATTTGTTTAATTTTAGCTATTTTGCATCATATCTTGTTTGCTACAAAATTGACATTGTGGCTTTCTTTTCTGGGTTATCTTTTCTTGTGGAAGAATAATATTCTTATTTATTATAGGAATTTAAAGATGATTTTTACTAGTTCTTGGTTCTTTTTATTCTGCAATTAGTTTACTTTTGTTTAATTTATTGTTATTTTAATTATGTAATAGGTTGTAATCTTTTCTCTTCCCCCATTTTTTTCTATGTATTTTTGTAAATTGTTATTTGTGATGAAATGTCGGGCTTATAAGCATGGAATTGGACTAATGTGCAAACTTGGACTTAAGTGACAAATTAAAACATTGATTGGAAACAATTGCAACTTGCATGATAATAAGGAAATAATTTAATAATTAAAGGTAATAAAATACAAAACACACACAAAGGCCAACTGTAAGGTTGGGTGGGCATTCTAAGAGCCCATACCTATTTTTCAAACCCCTTCTTTGAGGATGGCTACTGGGAACCTCTATGGAATCCAGTTGTTGTACAGTGCGTCTCGGGTCTTATTCAGGTGGCGACTCCATCTTCGATTTGGGCTATAAGCCTATTTTTTATTTCCTTGTGGGCCTTAAGCCCATACAGTTTCGAAGTCGCCAAATATTTGGGCGTACGTTAAACCTCGCCATTGTACTAGGGATAGAGAAACTGATTCCAATGTTTTATGTTTTATCAATTTTAATTATTCTTTTATTTCTCTTGCATTCACTAGACATTTCTTGCACAATGTGCACTTAGTCCCAAATAACCTGATAATAGTCATTGCTTTACTGCTTGTGTTTCACTTAAACATAGTGGTGGAGTATTTGATTATTATCACTCATCGCACCACTTATCCACGTCGTATGGACCCTTGAGTAAGGAGACGTAATGGAGGTATATTGCTATGGGAGCCGAAGCTTATTACCCAAGACTCAGCTTATGCCTTCAAAGAATAGTTGAAAGTAGAAATAGCTGAATAAACTCAGACAATTATACCTAAAATGATGGTGGAAATGATGGGACCAGCTAGACAGAAATAATTGGTACATCAACCCCCATCGTTTGACCTTGATGCTGAGAACTCTACAAGGCAACACATAGAGGATGATTAGGAAACTTTGTTCGTAGAACCTATAGTCTGGTAAAATATGGACATTTCTAAGATTGTAGAAAAGAGTGATTAGGCTAAGAACATGACTAAGGCCATGACTCAAGTCCAAATGATGAAGGAGAAAGGAATTAATGCTCCGATGGACTATAATGACCTCGATTTAGATGAGGATGATGATCCTTTTCCTCGAAAATTCAAGTTCCCTGAAATGAAGAAGTATGCTAGAACTGATGATCCACACTTGCACTTGAAATAGTGTGTGACCTATATAAAGGCAACCAAATTGACTAAGGCTCAAATTGTCAAGCAATTTCCCATGTTATTGGAGGCTGCTCCAATCCATTGGTACTATGGCTTAGAATCATATATGCAGAATGTCTAGAAGGAACTATGTGCCGCAGTTGTAAAGTAATACGATTTGAATGCCCAGATGGAGGTGTCTCTAAGGGACATGCAGAACACTAGATCGAAATTTAATGAGTCCCTCGCTGATTACTTGACCAGATGGAGGGGGAAGCTAGTACAGATGAGGCATAGGCTTGCTGAATTTGATCAGTTGCTGATAACGATGGAAGGATGTGTTCTGCTACTTTCCATGAAGCTGAGAGGTCTTAGGATTCAAAATTTTGATGAATTATACAGATTTGGAGTTCAAAAAGAATCTGATTTGGCACAGGAGAAGAAATTCTTCAATGCAAGGTCTGGGGGTAAATAAGAGATTGGATCAAGTAGCAATGTACAGATCAATGCCATTAGGCAACCCTGGAGATTCTCTAACCTAGGTAGGCCCCTGTCGAAGGTTTTAGAGAAACTAATGGAAAAGAATATTCTACAACCCTTACCCCCGAAACAGCTTTTACCAAATGCCAACCTGAAACTCTACTACAAGTTTCATTAAGTCATTGGGCATGATACTGATAATTGTGCTAGGTTGAAATATGAGATCCAATACTTGATTGATTCAGGCAAGATCACTAACTTAGAATCTAGAAAATCAAACACCCAAAACAACCCCTTACCCAACTATAGAAATATTCCACCACCAAATGCACCTATCCTCATGATTAACACTGGTTTAACTAAAGAGCAAGTCTTAAATTCTTATGCTGATACTATACCTAGCTCATAAAAACCTGACATTGAACCACAAAACCTATAATCTGTTGACCTATCTGTTAATGTCTTGGATATCTTGAGTTCTTATCAAGAAGGGGGACAGATTGATATATGCGATAGTGATGAAGAAAGTGAGACCCATTAAGTTAGGAGGGTTACTGAAAAAAAAGGAGGAGGATAAGATCAAGCCAGTATCTAAGACTGAAATTGAAACTAAGAGTAAGAAGACAGAAATGGAAGAACCAAAAGAGGAACCAAAAGAAGAGCCAAAGAAATAAGACAAGTTTGTAGCTAATGTTTGGGAATTGCTTATGAATTCCAAAGCCCATCGAGAGGCACTAGTCCAGGATTTAAGCTAGAAAAAGATTTCTAGAACTTACACTCCTGAGCAGATGGTGAATTCACTGATGGAAACCCCTGAGGGAGCTATTATGTTCACTGATGATGACCTGCCACTTGAAGGAATAGACCATTCCAAAGCCTTGTTCATTAAGGCTGAGGTAAAAGGCAAGTTGACATGTTGTGCAATGGTGGACAATGGCTCTACTATTAATGTATGCCCTCTTAAAATTCTGCTTAAGCTTGAACTCGTTGTGGCTGACCTTAAGCCATCTAATGTGATTATCAAAGCATATGATGATACAAAGTGACCTGTTGAGGGGACTTTTTGAGCCTTGGTGAAGACTCGACCAATTGAAACCTGGGTGAATTTGCATGTGATTGATATCCCAGTGACTTCTGCTATTTTGTTAGGAAGGCCTTGGTTTTATCCTTTGGGAGGTGTGTCATCTACTATGCACTAAAAGATCAAATTTCCACACGAAGGGAAGGTGGTTACTATTTTAGTGAAAACTGAAGTTGTTGTTGCTGCTTTGAAATTGACTTCTAAGGAAATTCCTATCAGTCCAAGCTTTGAAGTTTGTGTGCTTTATGAGATTAATTGGATGAGAAAGTCATGAGCATGATGCACAATATGAACTTTATGCCTAGCCTAGGATTGGGAAAGAATAAGAATGGCCCATCAAAATTTATTGAGAAGAAAGTACCAATCCTGAAGCATGGAGTAGGGTATTAGGAATCTGAGAGCTCGAATGCTAGAGCTAAGAAATGGACACTATGGCAAAAATTTATGAAAGAAGGCACTAGGTATCAATACAAAGGAACTTCTAAAACTTTAATGTTGGATGGGAAGTTGGTCCCCGAATTTGAGATCTTTGCTGACTATATGAATAGGGTCAAAGAAGCTGTTGTTGAGGAGGTAATTGTGGAAGAACTGGAGCAGACTCAGAAATTAGAGGAGGACATTGCTGCTGCGAAGATGAAAGATGCTGCTGGTCAGAAAGAGGAACTAGATTTTGAGACCTATATTCTAATCTCTGTCATGGATGTCTTTTATGATGATTTTTATATTTCTGTTGCAAACTTGTTTGAAACTGATGGTATGTTCTTTTCAAAAGTTGATGCAATGAAATATGAGTTTGCTTATTTGTGTGATGTGTTTCCTAATGGTTATTCTGCTTGTGATGATAATTTCATGCATATATTGGACATTAATTCTATGTAAACTGAACCATTTAATCTAGGCACAAATGATAACCCTAAAAATATACTAATTGCTTATGATTTAACTCCTAATGAGAGAGAAAAAATGAAAGAAATTTTAAAAAGAAGATCAAAAGTATTTGCTTGGGGCTATAAGGATATGTCTGGGATTGACAGGGAGATTGTAGAATATAGAATCCCTACATTTTCTCACATTACACCAATAAACTAGCAGAAGAGGAGATTAAGGCCAGAATGGGCTCTTTGGGTTAAAGAGGAGGTTGAGAAGCAACTGAAAGTGAAATTCTTGGAGGTGGTGGAAGACACCCAATGGCTAGCTAATATAGTTTCGGTTCCTAAGAAGGATGGGAGAGTTAGGATATGTGTGGACTATAGGGATTTAAATAAAGCTTGCCCAAAAGACAACTTTCCTTTACCGGATATTGACAAAATAGTTGATAGTGTGGCTTCTAATGCGATGTATTCTTATATGGACAACTTCTCGGGGTACAATCAGATCATGATGGCTGTAATCGATAAGCTAAAAACATCTTTCACCATTGAATGAGGCATCTATTATTACTTAGTCATGCCATTTGGATTGAAGAATGCATGGGGTACTTATTAGAGGATGACTACCACTTTGTTGCTTAACATTATCCACAAAGAGATAGAGGTATACATTGATGATATGATGGTAAAGTCTCCAACCAGAGAAGGGCACTTTAAGGCTTTAGACAAGTTCCTGGCAAGAGCTGAAAAGTATAACCTTAGGTTAAATCCAAAGAAATATGTTTTAGGGGTAACTTTTGAGAAGCTACTAGGAAATATCATTAGTCGAAAAGGGGATAAAGGTGGATCGGGATAAGGTTAAAGCAATCAGAGAGATGCATGTGCCAAAAATTGAGAAAGAAGTTAGAGGGTTCATTGGGCAATTGCAATACATCAGTAGATGCATAGCCAAGGTAACTACTATTTGTGAGCCAATCTTTAAGCTCTTGAGGAAGAATCAACCAGTAATTTGGAATGGTAGATGTCAAATGGCTTTTGAAACTATTAAGGATTATTTGATGAAACCCCCAGTCTTACAGCCTCCGAGGCCGGGTAAATCTTTGATTCTTTATCTGGCAATTGAGAAGGATGTAATGGGCACAATGTTAGCTCAAGAAGATAAAGGAAAAGTTGAGCATGTGGTGTATTACCTGAGTAAGAAACTCCTACCTTACATGTCCAACTACAGTTTGGTGGAGAAGACGTGTTTGGCTGTGATTTGGGCGATAAAGAAGCTCCGACACTATTTCCAGTCTTATAGAGTTCAGGCAGTTTCTAAACATGACCCCCTTATATATCTTCAACAAACTCCATCACTTACAAGAAAATTAGCTAGATGGTTGGTCCTACTCACTGAGTTTGATATAGACTATATAGCAAAGAAAGTAGCAAAAGGGAGAGCGGTAGTAGACTTCTTGGCTCAGAGCTTGGTAGATGATGAACATGAATGGGAACTAGAATTTCAGATAAGCATTTAGGGGTAATAGAGGTCCAAGGATGGAAAATGTACTTTGATGGGACGGTTAATAATAAAGGAGCAGGCATTTGTGTAATTATGATCACACTAGAAGGAGAGATGATCCCGATGGAAAAAAGGTTAGGATTTGAAGTAACCAATAATCAAATTGAATATGAAGCCTGCATTTTTGGGCTAGAAGCACTCTGAAATGTGGGGGCATAAGAGGTCACAGTATATGGAGATTTATGCTGGTGATAAAATAGGTTTCCAACAAATGGGAAGTAAGAGAAGATAAGCTGAGATTGTACTGAGAGTACTCGGCTACTATTTTGTTATCTTTCACTCAGTGCAAATTTGTACATTTGCCATGAGAAGATGATCGAATGGTAGATGCTTTAGCCACTTTAGCCTCTATGTAGAAAGGTGAAAGGCAAACGGAAGTCAAACCTCTTGTTCTTATGAAATCTCGAACCCCCTATTTTAAACAGATAAGAGTGATGTTTATTGACCCTGTAGAAAAGCCCTGGTTTCATGATTTACAATGGTATTTGGAAATGGGAAAATTTCCTAAAGATGCTAATAAGAGGGAAAGAATGTCTCTAAGGATGTTATCCTGGCAGTTTATCAGTCATAATGGGATGTTGTACAAAAGAATGCCGACTGGAGTACATTTAAGGTGTGTCGATAAAGACGAGGCCCAAAAGATCATGGAAGCGATTTCGAAGGGGTGTATAGACCTCATATGAATGAAAAAATTATGGCTAAGAAAATAACTTATCAAGGGAACTTTTGGTTGACCATGGAAGCAGATTATGTGAAGTTTATGAAGAAGTGTCATAACTGTCAAGTGTATGGAGATGATAGCCATCTACCCTCTTTAGAACTTCAAGGGTTTACTTCTCTATGGCAATTCGCACTTTAGGGAATTGATATCATCAGAGAAATAAGGCCAAAGGCATCTAACTGTCATCGTTATATTGCAGTAGCAATTGATTATTTCTCTAAGTGGTTTGAAGTAAAATCATTTACGACTATTAGGGCAAAACAGATGGTGAAGTTTATAGAAAAGAGCATAATCTTTAGATACGATTTGCCTCATCATGTTATCACTGACAATGGTGTTCAGTTCAGAGCAAAAATAACTACTTTGTTTAAGGAATATAAAATTGAACATCATAAATCATCTCCTTATAGACCACAGGCAAATGGAGCAATAGAGGTAGCAAATAAGAATCTCAAGAGGATCTTGGCCAAAATGCTGAAGAACTATAAGGATTGGGCAAGTTATCTGCATTTTGCATTGTGGGGATATAGGACCACTGCCAGAACATCAACTGGAGCCACTCCGTATTCACTAGTGTATGGATGTGAAGTTGTATTACCAGTGAAGGTCAAGATTCAGTTATTGCAGGTCCTTTTAGAATCCAAAATCCTTAAGTATCAGTGGGTAGAGAGCCGATTGGCACAACTAACATTATTAGATGAGAAGACGATGAAAGCTATGTATCACTCCTAATTATATCAGAAGAGGATAGCCCGGCTTATAATAAAAAGGTTAAGCTAGGCAAGATCAAAGAGGGTGACTTGGTGTTAAAGCATACTAGGCCAATCATGACTAATCCGCTGGGAAAATTTAAGCCAAATTAGGAGGGTCCATATCTAGTGAGGAAGCTATTTTCTAAAGGCGCTAATATTCTATCTGATTTATAAGGAAACGAGTTTAGAGAGCACATCAACCTGGATAAGCTCAAGAAGTACTTTCTGTGAAATCTCGCTAAGGAGAAAACCTTAAAAGAGGTTGTCTATGCAAAAATTAGAGACTAAAAATAAAAAAATAAAAAGTCTTGTTGGATTGAAAACCTTGAAAGAGGCGGTCCTAAAAAAATTAAGGACATGTAAAAGGAGAGAGAGAAAAAAAATTAGTTGGAAAACTAGCAAGCCAATTAATTACAGAAGATATGTCGGAAGCCAAATGTATAGTCACTTTGTGCTTAAATTAAAGGGAATGGATGGCCTCAGTTATTATTGAACATTGCATTAAATGCTTATTACAAACGGTTTAACCAGGAAGGAAATTCCATCCAATAAAAAAGGAAAATGAAGATTAAACTCATGAACTTTTTTCTTTCTTTTCTTTTGTTGAGCACCTTAAACACTTGATGTCTGCAATTCTATTGTCTTTTGTTCTTCATAAATTCATCCTTCTCTGTCTGCTATAACTAAATCCATTCCTTGTACTAATCATCAGTAGACAGATCTCCATTATAGTTGATGTGCCTTTGAATGATTCTGTGAGGCGAAGAGGCCAGGTCATAACTAAGTTGTCTAGAAAATTTTAAAAGAGGGGCCCTAGCACAAACTCATGCACTGACCTCACAATTAGTTGTTTCTGTCCATATTGTGGGCAAAGATGAGCAGGATTGTAGAAGGTGGTGGAATGAAAACCTGCTATAGGGGCGCAGTAGGTATAAGACTGAGTGGTCATATGCTGCAATCTCCACCATGGGCACATCCATTGAATCACAGTATTAGGAAATGTAGACAACCAGCTTCAAACATCTTCTGGTATGGGGTGGAGTCTTGTAGTATGACAATGTTTTGCCTTGTAGTGTGCAATGTCTTTAGGAGGCTCAAGTAATTTCAGTTTTTCATGAAACCATGCCTAAAAAATGAAAAAAATATGATGAATAAAATAAAATAAGGGAAATAAAAAAAAAGAAAAAGCTAACCTCCAACAATAGTGGACTCCCAGATAATCACTTGATTTCTGAAAAGTTGTCTAGTCCAATGATAGTTTCTACCAAGATAAGGGGAAAAGAATTGAGCCCTGCTTCCACTTAATCCAGGATGTGGAGAACTTTTGAATCGCAGTTACCAGAACGGGAAACAAGCAAGAACTGCGCATATAGATAAAGAGCAATCATCCAAGGCCAGTAGACCTCCTTGTTATTCAAAGCTACAACAGATTCCAGGAAAGATCCTATCAGGGCTTCATTATTAAAGATATGGTAAAGGGAAGACTAAGGGGAAAGATTGAATAACTTGGCCATCTGATATTGAATGGATTGTAAATATGGGGATCTAACCTGAGGAATTGCTATGTGACAAGCGGAATACATTTGATAGCCTAAGATAGCTCCAAATTCCTCTAGCAGGGGCATATTTCTAGTGTATTAAATTAGAAGACATGCTTTTGGGGATCCCAGAACTGAGTCACAGCATGGAACTTCCTAGCATGCAGAGATTTGAAAATTGATAAGTGAAAGCACTCTAGTTTTGCTCGTGATTCACCATCTGAGCTCTTCAAGATCGGTTGTAGTTGTTTGAGGCTTCTCTCGGTCATGTTTTGGGATTTTGGTACTATTTCAAAAGAGAAATTAGAGAGTTGTGGTGTAGGTGTGGGTAAATATGAGTGTTTTTACAAGGAAAATTAGGGCTATAGAAGGGAAGTGCATATGAGGCACTTAGGCGTTCATCTCATTGATCAAACAACGCCTCAGTGCAAAGATGCGATATGATATTGCCTCTTCACATAAAAGTGACGCCTCATTAATGAGACGGCACACCTTTAATAAGCAGGGGGCATGTTATTTGTACTATTTTGATAAGAGTAATTGCTTTATAAATATGAAATTCAACTGGCAGAAAAGGGGAATTTTTATAATTGAAAATTCTAAATTGGTGTAAAGTTTAGTTGAAATAAATTTAAGCTCTACAACATTCAGTCAAAACAATGTATGAAAATCCATAAATGTGAGACAAGGCTAAAATAATAAAATTAGTAGTATCAGAACAGTGCGGATAATCCTAGTCTAAGAGGCATCTGAATCAGTGGCCTCTGTATCCTTTCTCTCCTCATCATCTCTGATACCATCTCAGTGTCATCAGCATGCTCCTCCTCTCCATCATCATCCTCCTCATCATCGTCAACCTAGAGAGCAGTAACCTGGAGCTTTAGTACGATGATCCTAGCCTAACTGGTGTCATCTTGGTCCTATCCAAACACAGTAGGAGGTAAGTAACATTAAAGCACGCATACATATAGATATAGGGAGATGTGTTACCTTCTACTACTGTGTCACATGCATCAGATAGTCTCACTGAGCTTCAATTACCCTGTATATATACTCTCCTTGCTCCCCAAATATCTGCAGAATCTATGAATTGTTAGTACTAACCCTTGCTGAGTCAATTTAGATGACTGGTTTTCTTTAAAACAAAAGGGGAGGAGAAGGGACTTACATATGTAGTAGTGTCTGGGATAAACGTTGGCTCTAAGATCTCATCCAGTGTTAAAAACTGGTGAGACAGATCACCAACAGGTAACCAACACCGAGTCAGCAAGTTAAGGGTGGCAGCAAGTTGACCAGCCACCATCTGTGAGCCATAACTAAAAGGACCCCTAAAGGACGGTGCTCCAGTTAAGGTACCCTCACCACTCTGCCCAGTGCAGGGACACTGAGGAGGTCTCTCATATGCAAAAGGCCTAGTTTGAAACACTGGTCCTGCAACTGCCATATGAAATAGGAGATTAAATTAAAATATGACATCAACAAATAAAGTTATGAAATCATAGGTTTACTTGAGATGTGGACCCAATAGATAGAAGTACCGTTTGTAGAAGATGAGCATGAACGAAATCTAGATATCAGCTTTTAGATCTCTCAGAATAGCCTTCAACATCGTCTTTTGCAGTGGCTTGGTCAAATTCCTTTCCCACTAACAGATGTGTCCAAAAATAGCACGAGGAGGGGAAAAGGGTACTCATCTCGCCCAAGCACCACAACACCAGAATAGAATCCTCTCATTGAGATACCAAACCCTGTAGTCAAGTCCTTAAATTAGAACTCTCCTCAAAGACAGTAGTATCGAATGGACCATGGATTATGTCCACCCAGCCTGTGGACCCCATAAGTCCGGGCATAGCTATGAACATAAAACAGGTAAGTAAATAAATTTTGTTTATAAGTTATTAATTATGGTTTTATATGTTGCAGGTACCTCATCATAAGTCAGAGTATTCAGCCTCTTACGATGAACATGTACACAAGCTAAATGCCTCTTCCAAGAGCTACTGGAACCCCACCTCACCACAGATGGGAAATGAACATCACTAACATAAGATATCCCGCTGATCAACTCTAGCTCTAAAGCTTGGACATGTAAAGGAGAGAACTGTCAACAAATAATCATAATGGTTTTTAAGATGAGTCAAAAAGAGAAGAAAATACCAGAACATCATGCCAAAAATTGCAGAATTGTCTGGCTCGACGTACTACCTCATCCATGCTCTTATGCAGGTATGCTAAAGCACAACTACCCCAGTCATATGAAACCACCAAATCTAGGTCTCTCAAGGGCATCAAAAAAATCATGTCTATAGAACTAGTGGTGTCAGCAAAGAGAGTAGTGCCAACAGGTGCTACAAGAAAAATGGTCTATAGTGACATTTTTTTTGACATTTTGTACAATTGTCACCAAAAAAAGGAAAATTATAATAAGGCAACATTTTTTATATATGTCACAATATATTATATTTAATGTGGCATTTCACTCAATATTGAGTAACACTTATTATAAATGTCATTTTTATTTTTATTTGGCGATGTATCTTTTAGTATAAATTAACATTCATATTAAACAACATTTCATTTTCCTTTTCATGGTATTTGTTTGTGTGTGTTAACCATTGATTTATTGCATTTCAGATATATATATATAATGTAAATATTATAAATTATTATTCTATATATCTTATTAGAAAAGAAAAATGCAATTTAATATAAAATTTGAGAAAAGCAAATGCTAATTTTAATTTCAAAATGAACAAAACCACAAACCAGAAGGTAGATCATAAAATTAATAATTATAAATTTTGTATTATTATTAAATTTATTGTCTTAAATTTAAAATTTATTAATCATTAAATTATTTAATATTATATATTTATTTAATTATTTAATAATATTATAAATTTAAATTTTATATAAATACCATATAAATATTATATAATTATTTAATTTTAATTCTTAAATTATTTAAATTATTAATTATTAAAGAGGCCAAGTGACCCAAGTCCATAGCAGATGGTATAGACCTAGCCTCACCTCATCTCTCTCTCTCTCTCTCTCTCTCTCTCTCTCTCTCACGCACACATACAACACACAATGTGAAAGTAAAGCTGCCATAAAATCCTCATTTTCTTTGTTTTTATAACTGTAACTACAAGCACCGCTCCAATGGCAATCACTGAGTCTGATGACGATCACATAGAAGAAGATGATGCCTTTTACATCGATGATGAGGACACTGGAGCTCAGGTGGCTCTAATCGTGAGGCTAGAGATGGTGGTTGTCTCTAACTGTGAAGAATGCCCAAACCTAACTCCAAATTCCTTTGCTTCTTCCGTTCATCAAAATGTCCTCCTCCACCGCACCTCTCCACTCCTCCCAGCATCGATTGAATGGCAAAATTCTCCAACCCATGTGAACCGCTACTCCCAGATAGATGTGTTTTCAAATTTTTTTATTTTTTTTGTATTTATCTTTTGATAAGTGTAAAATTATTAAATTCTCAGATTTTAATGTATACTTTCCTTGCTTGGTAGGATCCATCACATTGGGATGTCTTAGAGCCTATACCCTCATATGGTCAGGGATTGAGCTTCCTGGTGGAAGACATCGCAGTCTATTAAATGGCTACAAGTTGCGTGATGTGGTTGTACTAGGTAACTATCCTTGTAGTTCCATTGGTTTTTCTTTTGCCACTATTTTTATCTTTGCCATGGATCATCTTACAAGTAGTAATTGTTTTAGGATATATTGGAACCATTAATGGCCTCTTTTTTTCTTTTTTATTTTATTTATGTGAATTCATTAATTTGTTTTGATTCACAGCTTTTGAGTTACTCTAGATGCAATTTTTCTTAGGTTTCTATATCAAGAATTGAACATTTAATATGATATATTTCTCTAGCTTCTGTTTAGCTAAAAAAAAAGAAAAAAGAAGTATTTTTTCCAACCATTACGTGGTTGTTCCTAAGACTTGAAGCTAAAGAGTTTGATGAATTGAAGCTAATTAAAGCTTAGTGCTTGGACCTTTCATTCTTAATTTGCATATTTATCGCAAATTGCATGTAAAATTCTTATTATGAACAATGATAGACTCTATTTTTTTGCTCTCTAAAATTATTAGATGGATGGAAGTGATGGTTTTGACTGTAATTATAATGTTGCAAGAAGGTAGTGAGATTGTAGTTGAGTGCCAGTGATGCGATCTTCATGGTTGAAAGGTATGCATGGCTTTAGATATCTTCTAGGTCTACAAATTGTACTTGTATTTTTGTGCATTGTCACACACCTAACTGTAAATATTAGTCTCTGCACGTGCATATCCTGATTCTTATTTGATTCTTTCATAACCAAATTTTCTGCGTCATACCAATTTTTAAGTTGAATGTCATAGTAAATATACTGTTGAGTTTGTTATGCAAGAATAATAAGAACTCAACTTTCTCCTTATAGGTTTATAATGACCTATCCATAGACTATTTAAAGATGTTTCTACTGAACATCCTTGCTATTCTTGTTGCACTTGGCTTGTAAGTAAAATTCCTTTCTCAAATTTAATGCACTAGATTATAGGTTCTTGAAGCTTCAAGGCTTGTAGAGTTTTTCTTGTCAATCTACTTTGTAATTGCTAGTTCTCTAATCAAGTCCTGACTACTACCACTTAACTAGGGTTACCATTACAATTATGACAATCTTTCCCTTCATTCATGATATCACTCACAACCTTGTTTTTTTCTTAATGAATTTTGTTTAATGTAAAATTCAAGCATGACAAAAATAGTTGTCCAAATGGTGCTAAATTTATTTAACTAAGTAATCATAGTTCTTTGTTTCTATTTTCTTGATGATCTTTTTTTTTTTTTTTTTTGTCTTTCTTTGGTTTTGGTTGTTAGGATGCTGAAAGGTGGTGAGATTATCAATTGCATGAGTCATAAAAATGATTCACAAAAGTAGAATACTGCATTGAGCAAGGGACTTGAATCAGACCTTATTTTAGAAATTTATAATTGTCTATAAGATCTTATAAATGGTGAGCTTAATGATTTCTTTTGCATTATGCCTTTACGAAGAAAATTATCTATTTTCAAGCGACTTCCAATTACTTAGAAGTTCATAAAGACCTAACTAAGCATGTATACATTTGACTAATCTGTCAAATTTATGTATTTGACTTTAGCTTCCAACTTTAGGAGATGTTGATGCATGCATGATTTTGCCTCTTCCTGTAAAGGTGTTACTTCAATGGAATAAATGATAAGTGTTATTTTATCATCTTTAAATTTGCATGTGTGACACTTAATAATGCTACCTGAAAATTTCCACGAGCATAATAAGACGCTCAGGTACCATTACTTTAACTTATGCGTAAGTTAGCAACAAGGTCCTCTTTTTTATTACTCTGCTTATTAAAAATAAGAAATTTAGGTATTTTTTTTACAAATTTTTTTTTCTTGTTTGTGGGTTTGATTAAAGCTGATGAACTGAATGCAACTCATACTCTGCTTATTAAAAATAAGAAAGTTAGGTACTTTTTTTTTACTTATTTGTTTTTTCTTGTTGGTGGGTTTGATTAAAGTTGATTAACTGAATGCAACTCTTGGAACAAAATTTCATTTCTTTGTTTGTATTATAAAGGTTTTATCTTTTTATATACCTGTATTTGATTAAATGATTTTAATAAATGGCATTTATTTCAATTGTTTAGGTCCAATTCCTCTAACGCTTGCAAATATCTGCAACAATTATTTTTCTGGGATGGTTCCTTCTGGTAAGTTTGCTTCTTTCTCTTATCTTCCACTTTGAGTTTTATTTGAGAATTGTAACATTTGTTTTTCTATGCCTATTATTAGCTTTTGATTTGAGTCTTAATAAAGATTTGCAGAAACTAAATGTCCACAAATATCAACTGTTGCAGGGGTTATCATAGCCACCATTGTGTTGATGGGTGCTGCTTTTCTGATAATTTTGTTTCTTTGCCATGAAATACAGAAAATTGGTAGTACATCTGAGTCTTCTGATGGAAGGCTAAGCACTGACCAGGCTAAGATGTTCCACAGGGGGTGTGCCTCTCCACTTGTGAATCTTGAGTACTCAAATGGCTTGGATTTATTTGGTGATTATTGGTCATCAGATAGTTTATTAGATAGTTTATATTGTTTTTGCAATATTTCATTAACTTAAACATATGTAAATTTATTTTATTAATGAAATAATAATTGTACTTTTATTAATAATTTTTTTGAAATTTATTTTATTAATAAAATAATAATTGTACTTTTGTTAATATGTAAATGTTGCTTCATATGATTAAAAAAAATATTTTAAATGTCAATATAAAGTCCTAAAATGATGATTCTAATTTTTCTTTAAATGATGCTTAACAGATATTGCTTTATAGCAATAAAGCAATATTTTATAAATGTTTCAATAAACTATAATAAATAAATTGTATGTAGTTTTTTGTCATTTTTAAAATGTTGCTTTAAATAATTAGAATGACATAAGGAAAATGTCAAAATAAGTGGTGCTAAAAATGACGCTTAAAAGTATATACCAACACTCATAAAAAATGGGGTTTTAATATCTAACGACACTCAAATAAGTGACACTTCAAAGAAATGTTGGTACAAGTCTGAAATGACATTTTTTAAAATTTTAATAACATTTTACTATCATCACTATAAACCATTTTTCTTGTACGTAAACCAGGAATGCTCTCACTACCTAATCAATCTCACTAGGTGTGGTAACTGCCTCAACTCTAGTGTGAGTATAGTGACTCTGAATGGAATCAAGCTTAACAGTATGCATCCCCTTCATGTCTGGGATCATACCAAGGAGGCGCTCTATAAAAGCGATGCAGTCCGGTGACATACGATGAAGACTAGCATCAAGAGGAACGACATCTCCTACATATGCGATGTCGGTAACGACAGTAAAAGAGACTGGACCCAATGTGAACTCATCGAAGGGAGATAGAACGTGTGGGTAGCGTCAAACTATCTCTCCATCAGAACGTGAAAAGGCTGGTAGTCTGTCCGCCTCTACTATGCTAGAAGTGCAAGAACAAAATCAGAGAATACAATGTCTTATATACGAGCCTTGATCTAGTCCGTAAGCTCATCACACCAAGCCCGAGCACCACTGAAATTTCCATCACCCTTAAAAGTGTGGGAATCGAGCTACAAAAAACAGGAAGTTGAATTTTCATTTCACATGAATTAAATCTGAAGATTAAGCAGGTTGCTATTGAAGAGGCGACGCCTCATCATAGAGGTAACACCTATACTCATAAAGGCGACACATCCTTAATGTCGCATCTGTGCCCCAGCATGAAGAGGCGATCGTCTCATCGAAGAGGTGACGCCTCTTCGCATCGAAGAACGCTAATCAATTTTAATTTTTTTTATGTATTTTTCTATTTAATCAAGTTCATTCTCAATTTCAATGATAAATGCACATTTACTAACAATAACCCGATGTTATTTGTAGGAAAAATAATTAATTTGGGCACTAACCTCTCTGGAAGCTAATCTACAAATATGAGAACATAAATTCACTATAAAAGGGATCTCATCTTTAATAGAGAAGCCGAGAATGCATAGTGGATATATGAGAGGCAATAAAGGGCCCACTCTGGAAGGTCAAATGTACATGCAGCATCCATGGTGGTAAAGGTTTGAAAAAGAAAAGCACAGGAAAGAGAAGGAAAGAAAAAAAGAAAAGAGAAAAAGTGAAACTTTTTGAAAAAGAAAAGAAGAAAAGAGAGAGAGAGAGAGAGAGAG
>CATIWM010259982.1:0-34296 GCA_949671775.1 Mallotus repandus
AAACATGTGTTTAATAAAATGTTGAAGAAAATGTCCTTCAATGAAATTTGCATAAATGGGATGAATCTAAACTAATATCAATTGAAACATATGTTAGGCCTCAAAGTTGAAGTTAAATTGCATGTTTAATATGATTGATGAAATATAAATAACCTTAACTTAAATCAATGATAAATCCACATGTTACATTCATAAACTATTTTCAAACGCATTGTTGAAATTGAAATCTACTTGCTTGGTTTCCCATACCATCAATTTAAAAATGTATACAATTTCATGTTAAATATCTTAATATTAATCTACTTGCTTTGTTTCCCCTACCATGGATTTGTGTATTATTATGTCTGATTGCACCCATGTATGTGTAATCAATCTTGGTGAAGCATCTCTATGTGTGTTATAAAACAAAAATCCTTGGTGAAACCATTCGTGCAATTTATTTTAATAAATATAACTTCAATTACATAAAAAAATTCCATTCAAATTTTTTATATGCTACACACCTGGCCAATTTTGGCCCATATTTTGTCCGTTAGCATCATTTAAATTGTTTAAATTTGCAAAGCTGGCTTGACTACCCATTACTTCACCACCACGGCTAAATAGCTGCCTCCACATTGTCACATTATTCAAGTCACCGCCATCACTTTGTTGTTGCAAAAAAAAAAAAAAACTCAGTCCCCTGTCATTAGTCTAATTTAAAAAAATATATCATAACAAAAAAAATGTGAAAATAAGTTACATGGTACGAATTCATTATATCAGGTTATGTTGTACAGAAGCCCGTATATCTCTCCCATGACCTCGTTGAGCTCTGCCCCCTCGACTGCCACCTCCCCCTGTTCTCTTACCACCAATAATAATGGTTTCTTATCTTTTTCTATATCTATTATTGGTTGGCCTTCCACGAGGAACATCGACATTTGGATTAGGAATTGGTGCACCAACATTTTGATTGCCTTCACTAGCATTCTGCTCTTAGGTATTATTATTATACAGTGGTCCAGTCCAGTTCAAAAGCTCATTGTAGGTGGCGTCCAACCGTTTAATTAATAACACTCTTTTAGCATTTGAAAACAAAGCCAAATCAGAACATTTATTGAAATACTTTTGCAATTCAATGCTTTTCTTGTACTCCTTGGTCATGTTAGGATAACCACCGGCAAAAAATATTGTTGTATGAGGACTATGCACATCCTTTCACCACCTTCTGCTCATGTACCGTTCGTTAATAGCCTGAATATCCTTAAAGGCCAACACTGAAAATATATGGTAGCACAGTATATTAGCTTATTCAAATTTTCTGCAGTTACAGCTTATATAATTACCTTCTCTCCTAAAATCAACTGTATAAACAAACTCTTTCACAAAAAAAATCATTCACTAAGCATCTTTCAAGCACCTCGTATAACTCAATAGCTCCTTGTTTGACTTGGTCAGCATTCCTCACATTACAATATAACATCCTTTTAACTTGTTCCTGCACTTTTTCAAACAAACTATTGGTGAAGGCAATCTGAAATTTTTTTTCCCATTTGAACTGTGAGAAACAAAAAACTTTTCTATTTCTAGAATTAAAATTGGCAGTAAATTCCTTCTCAACCTTGTCACTCAATGCTATCTCATATTGGTCAACAAACTGTTTCAGTGTACTTCAAGAGTGGACAAAACTATCAAAATATGCATGCATGCTTTCACTCCTCTGAGTAGATGCCATTCCAGCCCAAAATCTATGATTTAAATATACTGGAACCCAACTCTCCTTCTCACTATACAACTTCACCAACCATGCATTTCTAATAAGATTGTACTTAGTTGTGAAGTCTCTCCAATTATTCTCAAACATCTGAATACTTAGGCTGTCATACACCAAACCTTTAAATTCCTTACAGCATTCACCAAATTTGTTAACGTGTTTAAACTTTTCTACTATCTTGCACATTATATGCCATATAGAAAAATGGTGAATGGTATTTGGCATAGTTTGTCTTACAGCTGCCTTAATGCTCTCACACTGATAGGTAATAATTGCATGAGGATGAATGTCGCCTATAGCAGCGAGCCACAAAGAGAACAACCATTTAAATGTTTCCACAATCTCATTTGCAACTAAAGCAAATCCCAACAGAAATGGTTGACCATGATGGTTCATACCAACGAAAGTAACAAGAGGCATCTTGTATCTATTCACAAGGTAAGTTGTGTCGAATGATATAACATCGTTGAACTCCTGATAAGTTGTTTTACCTCTAAGATTAATCTACAGCACATTTCTCAAACGGCTATTGTCGCCAACATCAATCAAATAAAAAAATTCTCCATCTTTCTACTGTATTTCTATAAAAAAATTTCTGATAGCTTCAGCATCTCCTTCACCAAGCCTTAACATTCTATCCTTATCTATGAAATTCCTCATGTCCTTTTGCGAGCATCCTACATTTTGTGGACCACCAACTTGCACTATTGCCACTCTCATGATTTTACAAGGCCTAAGTCTTGCAAGGTCATTAGCGACCAATGTTCTTCGAAGTGCTAGAGTCAAACTCCTATGGCCACTCATTGAAGGATCCAGCCCGTGGTTGTGATCATGTTTTATTGAACTAACACCCAACATTCCATTTCTCAGCACTGCATTTAAATGAGTTGGGTAATATGATCTCTTTGATTGTATTCTTCCTTCTGACTTCCTCCCTTTTTCATAGCTAATGGTTTGATATCTTCTTACACCATCTCTACCCTTGTGAGCAGATCTTTTAGCAATAGAAAATCCTTTCAGCCTAGCATGTTCTTGAGGAGCTTATAACAGTTTATCTACAGTTGGAAAAGACATACCCGGTGTAGGACCATCCTCTGCAATACGTTCATCTAAATTTATATTCTCATTATTTTGATAATGTAATTCACCAATTTCACTTGTGTCATCATCCACCATCGATCTGTTAACAAAATTTTCTTCTGGTTCAATAAAGTTTTCTTCTAGTTCAACAAAGTTTTCTTCTGGTTTAACAATATTTTCTTCTCATTCAACAGAGTCTTCTTCTCCATTGAGTGAATAAGCATAAATGTCAGATCCAAAAATCTGCCTGACCGTTGTTCTATGATCCATTTCTTTGAACAATACTCATGGATGACAATGGAACAATCATTTTGATCCATTTGTAGTTATGTTTCCCACTCAAATCAGCAACATTTTAATTGTATGTCTTGAATATGTTGCTTGTATTTTGGAAATACAAATGAACTTAACATGCCTAACAACATCAATTAACGAGGAACAAAGGGTATATTAGTCTTTTGTAGAACCATTAATTGTACAATTAATGGTTCTATCCGGATAGATTCTATCCATTCATCTTTAGCGTTTTCTCTTTTATTGAAACATCAATGTTTTAGGCAAATTATATTATGGACCCCTATCCATATTACAATATGGACTAGGGTCCACTCACACGTGTGAAATATAAATCTCGACTCCTCACGTCTCTGAAGCTACTACATACTAAATGGTATTAATAGCAATATTTCCAAAAGCAACAGAGTACCATATACAATGATATCGCATAATTATATATATTTTTTAATACCAAAACGTCCATATGTAGAGAATGTGCCTTGCAAAACATAACACCATAGTGGAATAAGAGAGAAATTTTAGTTTAATTCACACTATTTAATTAATATTATTAATTTAATATATTAAATTTTAGTTTAATTCATACCATTTAATTAATTTTAATATATTAAATTTTTGTTTAATTCATACCATTTAATTAATTTTAATATATTAAATTTTTGTTTAATTCATGCCATTTAATTAATTTTAGTATCATCTTCTCCGATCATTTCTTGTTCATTAGGTAAAAATTAAAATTAAAATATTAATATTAAATAGATTATTAATTAATATTATTAATTTAATATATTAATATTAAATAAAAATTAATATTAATATTATAAAATTAATATTAAATAGAAATAATTAATATGAAATATAAATTTATTAAATAGAAATATAAATAAAAATTAACATTAAATAATTCAGGTTCCTTACTTAACTAGTATACATTCATTAGATAAAATATAAAGGTTCATTACTTAAATAATGCAAGTTTACTATGAATAAATTGTAGATTTATTAGTATTTGCCTATAATTTCATTAATAATCTGCCTACAAGTTTATTGATATTTGCCTAGAACTTTATTAGTATTTGCCTACAGGTTAATCAAATTAATAATAAGTTCATTACTTAACAATATCTTTAATTAATATTATTAATTTAATATGTTAATATTAAATAAAAATTAATAATAATATAATAAAAATTAATTGGATGTCAACCAAAGTGATTATTTGTTTTCGACGGAATCTCTAGCATTATTGATCATTGATATATTTGGATACCCCCTCTTGAACTTTTATGGAGACTTTCATATAATTATGTTGGTCTATGAACAATGGATTTATATGTTAAACAAATTGAGGTATTTAACTATTTATGATGCTATATGTGCAGTTGCACATGCTAACCTGCTGATATAGTTTATATTTTTTTTGTGCCTGTATTATGTGATACAAAGAAGTCTTTTGTTATAACCTGAATTTTTATAAATTATAAAAAATTAAATTTTGTGATTTGTAGTGTTAATAAATATTTTATTAACTTTGATATTTGATTATTAGTGAAATTTAATTTAAATTTTGGTGTTGAATATTATTTTTAATTATGTAAATTATTGACTTAGTGTATTTTAATGTACTTTTAAAACTTTTTAAGTGTGTAGAAATATATGTGTAATTTAGAGGAAATAAAAAAATAAAAATTAGAGATATTTTATTATTATATTATTTTTAAACTTTTACCTTTAAAAAAAACAAAAACAAAAATGCAGAAACTATCTTTTTTCCTTTTCTTCTTCTTCTTCTTCTACCATTTTCCGTCCGGCCACCACCACCCCTAACAACGACCACCAGCCACCACCAATGACCGCCAGCCACAACCTGAAGCCACTAGCAGCCCTCCTTCCACCAGCCAACCACCATTAGCTGTCTTTTTTTTCTTTTTTTCTTCTTTGGCCGAATTCTTCTCTTCCTCACCGGCGCCGTTTCAGGCCACCTCAGCCGACGAGGTTAGTCTCTTTTGAAAGTTCGTGCTCCAGAATTTTCAAATCTTCAAACCGTTTCAAGTTTCGACTCCGGTAACTATTTCGTTTGTTAATTATTCCATTTTAAATATTTTGAGTTTTTTTGTTAATTTGAGCTTGAATTTGATTTTATTTGAGATAATTGCTTTGGGACTGATTGTTGTGGAGATTGTGAGCTATCTAAATATGATTTTTATTTATTTTTCTGAAAATCTTGAATTTTTTCGGGTTCGGGTTACTGTTTACGGTACTGTTCCGGACAATCCCAGAGGTCAAAATTTTTTTATATTTTTAATAAATTCTTTGTTGTATGTTGAGCAAACTTCGTGAAGGAAGTTTATTGAAATTATGTGTAGAATTTTCATTATGAATTTTCGAAGGTTTATGTGAAAAATGAATTCTTGAAAAAATTAGTATAAATGAGTAATTTTTATATTTTAGTTGAAATTATTGTTAATTATTATGTTTTGGATAAGTGATTTTAATAATTATTTACAATTTATGCTAATTTAATTGTAAAATGGAATTTCATTCCATTTATGAATTTTATTAGCAAGATATTATTAAAAACTAGAATATTATCATTTATTTGGAAAATAAATGTTTTTCATATTTTTATGAGATATTTTGGTGATTTGAGAAATTATTATATTATTTTATTAATTGTGAATTATATTGGTTCTCAGTTGGACAATAATTGTAGTTCGGGGGCCCAACCCGAAAAGTTGTATTGTGAATATTTTAGAAGTGTGTTTGCGTGCAGGACCGGCTCTACTTTTAGTAGAGAGATGTTCATTTTACAAAGGAGACTCTACAGAATTTTCGGTAGATTTCTCATAAAACGTGACATCGAATCGATACTAAGTCTTGAGTCTTAGTGGAGTCGGGTCTTAGATCGAATCATTCTTTAGAAATCTCTAAAGTATAAAATTAAGAATTTATTTCTAATTATTTTTTTTCTTTTAGTTGCACCGCGAGCTAGGCCTTCCGGATCGGGCCAACCGAACCAAAATAGAGGAGTGCACACCTGTGAGTTATTATTATATGTATGCATAGCATATAGAAATTATTGTTAGCATCCATATTTTAATGATATGAATTTAATAAATTAGTTTGCATCAAAATTTATTTATTAATTATTATTATCTTTTCCATATATGCACATACATGTGATTTCATATACATATTTAAATGCAAACTTTATGTTCATAATTTGGATACTTTACATATTTAATACGATTTTATTTATTTATTTGAAATAAAATATTTTTGGAAGATAGTCGTAGAACGTGCCACCTAGTGGGTTACACTAGGACTGTTGCGCAATAGTACGTTAGATGCTAGGAAATGATTTATTGATTGATGATTAAATGATATATTGAGAATTTTGATTGAGAAGCGTGACTGTTGTAGATCGGTTGACTTAGTGTCTCGAGGCCAATCATGCCGGCAGTGAGACTGCAGGAGCTCGGTTGACTAAGTGTCTCGGGGCCAGTCCACTGTTAATTTGGAAAGGAGAAATATTTTGGTATTTAAGTGAGTCTGATGACAAGTAAGAATTATGTGATTTGAGGATGCAAACTTTTTAGGGTTCTGCTCTGATCCTCCAGCAAAATAAATTACGAAAAATATTTTCAAGCATATGTGTGGATTATATGTATATTTATATAAATATAAATATACGAATATTATTATTGATGATTGTGTGTATGTGTATTAGGTTACATGCATATATATAATAATGATTCACTTAGTGAGGTCTGACTCTCCCTCTCAATTATTTTTCAGAATTTTTCTCGTCAGACCCCTACTAGTAGTAATCTTCGCCGGACTCTTTATTCCCCGGCTGACTAATGTAAATTTTGAACTGTCACTTTTCTTGTATTTTATTAGATGTTGCAGTAATAGTATATCTTGTGGTAGTATGTGATGTTGTTTTAGACTGAAATTGTGTATTTGAATATTTGTATAAATATTTTATTATGATATGATATAGATTTTTCTTTATATTATTAAAAGTTTTAATTCTGAGATATTTTATATATATGCTGAATGTTTTATTTGTGTTTAAGGCTTGCTACGGGTTCCGGATTCGTGTGAATTTCCGTTCCCTAACGCCGGTCATGACTCCCGGGTTTGGGTTGTGACATTTTTGTTTGGAAATTTATGTTGATAATTTGTGAAAGATGATAGCAATCAATCATCATGAATAAAAATTAATATTAATAGATTATTAATTAATATTATTAATATTAATATTATAAACTTAATATTAATATTAAATAGAAATAATTAATATTAAATATAAATTTATTAAATAGAAATATAAATAAAAATTAATATTAATTAATGCATAATTGTTACATAACTAGTATAATTTTATTAGATAAAACATGCATGTTCATTACTTAAATAATACATATTCATTATGAATAAACTGCATGTACATTAGTATTTGTCTACAAGTTCATGAAGAATGAACTATAAGTTCATCACTACTTATACAAATGTTTATTAACAACGAACTATAGTTTCATTACTACTTGTCCACAAACTCATTACCAATAAACTATAAGTTCATTACAAGTTGTGTACAAGTTCATTAACAATGAACTCTACGTTTGTTGCAACTTTTATTATTTTTAAATATAAAATAAATAAAAATAAAATATGTTAATTAACTAATTTTAATAATTTATTATTTTAAGATACAAAATAAATATAAATAAAAATATATTACTTAGCTAATTTAAAAGGTGCAGCCATTAATTGTAATTCTATAAGACTATAACAATCTACCTAAATTCAATGGTCTAGAGAAATAAAGAAAATGGTGAAAGAAAAAAAAAAAAGCCACCGGAGAGACTGTTTAGCATGTAAACTTGGAGCTGAAAAAAGGAAAAGAAAAAAGAGGAGAAAAGAAGGTGGATAATGATTGTTTAGCATGTGCACACGTTTTTTTTCTTTACACGTGCTATGAACCCCTGGTACATATTACAATATAGACAGGGGTCCATGGTCTAATAATTGGATATCCCATTGTTCGATAAAAAAAAAATTATAATATTAAGTATTTTAAATTCAAATAAATAAATAAATTTATATCATCTATTATATCTATACTGGCTCGAAAAATTACATAGAAACAGTTTATCTATTTCCCTCATATTTTCTCATGTCAAAATTAAATTTTACCTGAACTAAAAAAAAAAAAAAACATTAGATGAGTTACACTGCTAAAATATTTCTTTCAATTTCTTATCTCAAAATTGATTTTAGGATTGAAATATTTGAGATCAAAATAATAATGAAGTGAGGACCTACTTCAATTTCATGATCAACAGACAAAACAAAAACAAAAACAAAATAAAAATAAAAATAAATACAATAAAACAAAAGGAAAGATAGCAAGAAAAGGGTCGTGTGACTGATCCTAAGAGATCTTTTAATGGTCAACAGGCAGCAAAGGTTCAGCTAAATAGAATTACAGAATCCAAAAATACTGGACCTGATGAAACAATAAAAAAACTTAAGGGTTAATGCAACTAATCACCCAATAAAGTACCCACATGTATTTTCTTGATTATTCCGTGTATAGCTTTTGAGCGACTCTTCCCTTAATAATGAAATTGAGATAAACTTCCAATTCAATCACCCACACCATCCTATAGTCTTATTAATTTTGAAACCGGTTTCAGAAGTCTCCGGCTGTGGTGGTGGTGGTGGACGTCTCTGCTCCCTTGGCTTGGCGGGGTCGACAAATATTACCCATCCATCCAAAAATTTTGCATTCATTCCTTCTCTGGCTTTCTCAGCTTCTTCTGTTGCTGAATATGTGACAAATCCAAAACCCTTTGATCTTCCAGAGGTCCTGTCCACAACGACTTTTGCTGAAGAACCAAAGAGCAGTAAATCAGGATAAGAAACATCAGAAATCATACAATTATTACTTACGAAGCAAAATAATTTCATTTACCATCAACAAGCTGGCCAAAAGGAGAAAATGCCTCTTTAAGCTTCTCATCTGTTGTTAGTCTCGAGAGTCCTGTCAATTGCACCATACAAATATGTTGTATCATTTCATTTCTGTAGAATCATGAATTTCATGTTCAACTTAATTTCACAAATACATGGTTAAACATCGGAAATTGTGTTCCTTATGAAACATGACACATGCTACTGACATACTCTATTACCAACGTGTTCAACGAAAATTAGCATAGCCCATTATATAACCATGATTTACATGGCTTGTATATGGAGACTAATTAGCATAGCCCATACATAACCATGATTTACATTGCTTGTAATGGAGACTAAGGTCGTACGAACTAACATCTAAAACAGCTTGAGCTATCAGCCAGAGATTAAAAACACAGGTTTATGGTTTAAAGTTAAATATCAGAAGTACTTTGAGGGCATGAAATATATATTTAAGGGATGGAACTGTTGGACTGGCTAGCAATTCAGGATTAAACTCTTGATGGGAATTGAGGTGACCATGTCACAATTTAGCCGTAATAAGGTTTCCATTGGTTTATCCAGAATTTTCTTTTTAATGTGGAAGACTATGGATTCCTATGATGGTTGTTGAGCAAATAGTACAAGAAGCATTCTAGCAACATATTAGACTTCAGGAAAGGAGGAACATTCCATCTCAAACTCTTTTTGCAGGCAATAAAATCAACACAATAGTCTCATAATAATCCACACTAATAATTCTTGAAGCACATAAATGCATGCACATTGACTACCAGGAAATGTTAGAGAAAATAAAATTCCAAAAACTTTTTAATTTTAGGAATCAATATGGTGCCCAACACAACATGGATAAAGATCGGACCAAAAACCTAACAACATATTGTAAAAAATGTAATGAAACTAGACTAGCTGCATTATTAGTGAACTCTTTAAGGGAGGGTCACAATAGGCGGAAGAACCTAGAAAAGTGCAGGTGCCAACCAGAGATCAAACTCCATAGTCTGAAGTCCCGCCTTCAGGTCCGCTGACAAAGAATGAAAAAGGGATACATCTCACTTTTTTCACCCTCAATTACCAAGGTATGTTTGAGCTAAGCTGACCCTTTGTTGGTTCATTTTTCTCACATATTTGGAATAGAATAATCCACAGAATTTCAATCCTGCATTGCTGCATCTTCAATTAATGTAATGATGAAAACTAAATTTAAAGAGGTTAGGAACCATTTCAAAATATTTGATCCATTGCGCACTGAAACTGCAGGGTATCCTTTCATTTGTAAATTCTATTCTGAAAGTAATTACACTAAAAATTGCCTTTCTGCCCGTAAGGGGGCTTTGAACCAACCAAACCAAGTACAAGAAAACATGGGCACAATGAATTTGGAAGAAACTAGTAAAGAAGACTTCAAATTTCTAAATTTTTGAATACCCTTTTGTTGTGTATTCTCAGTAATGCAAAAACAGACATCTAGAAAATGATTAAAGGTAAATGATACAGTACAGAAAAGCGAGAGAGAACAAAACAAAATTAAGACAATAAACACTTTGCATAATAATAATAAGAAGAATAGTAAATGTGGGAGTTGTTACCGCTGACGAAAAGCCTCGGAGAAGTGAGAGTTGAGTAGAGACGGGTCAAAAGGATAGCCGATGATAGTGATGATGATGATGATGATCCAATAGCAGCGCGTCGAATGGTGGAAGCTAAAGCCATCGTCGACTCTGTACTCACAATTGAAGAAGTGAATGGCACCCCAAAGTTACAGAGAGAGCTTCTTTCTGAGGTTTTTTTGGGGGTTTAGTTCTCAATTTCTCATATTAAACCCTTCCAGCCTTCCTGCCCCTCCACTGTATTTATTTATTTATTTTATTATCCCTTTCCTATTTTCTACAGCAATTTAAATAAAATAACTTATTTTATTACAAATTTTAATTTTAATTTGTAAAAAATGTGAAATAATGATTACTTATGTGTTAAATTATCAAAATTTACAATATTTTAGGTTAAAAATACCACAAAAAAAATTATATTCTCTTTCTAAATATCCTATTTTAAACGGTAATATAGCTTATAAAAGTAAAATTCTTATTTAATATTTATTTGATAAATTATCTTAATTATAATTAATTCCATAAATTTAAAAATTTGAAATTGCAAATGAATTCCATATAAAATTCATTTAAACTAAACATATATCATTTGAATTTTTATACCAAACATACTCTTAGAGTCTATCTTCAAATATCCAATTAAATAATTTATTTCTGACAAAAATTAAATTAATTGATTTGATATATAATACTATATATTCATTTATACTAATAAATATATATCATCAGTTCTTGAGTTTTTAGTAGGTTATATATGATTTTAATAGTAGAAACAAACGACATACATAATGATTTCTTTTTTTTTTTCTTTTTCTATTTGTATTTGCAAATTTAAACTTGAAAACTCCAACTAATTAAATTATTTTGATTGTTGTTGATTTTTAGGTGCTGGAATTATTACTGCTACATTTCAAAACTCAATAAATGGAAGTATAAAAATGTGTTTGTAATTGTCAAATGAACAATTGAAAGCTATAAAGAGTGTTTAATCCATTTTCAGCTTTTTATATAATGTGTTTCTATATAATTATACTATTTATTTATTATCTTTTTGAACATTATTTATATTATATTATGTATATCATATTATATACGTGATTTTATAAATTTTTAACTAATTCATTTTTTTATTATATTATGTACATATTTTTTCACATTTAAAATTTATATTTTACACTTTTTTCATTAAAATAATTTAACTCTTATAAGTATTTAAACTATAAAACTAAAAAATATTTCTATTTATATATTTTGTAATTCTAAGTATATATATATTTTTTTAATTTCAGTACTTTATGAATTGTCATGATTTTTCTATATTAAAGATCAATATTAGAAAAAATTTTAACTCTTCAGAATTCAGCATTCACTAGCCTATATATTTACACGTTAAAAAATTCAACTCCTTAAAATTCAACATTCATCTCTAAAGGCTTTTATAGTATTTTTTTATAAATAAAATATAAATTTTTTATTTTAAAATATACATTTTCAATTTCATCTAAAACACTATAATTCTATTATATCTAAAACACAACTCTCCTCACTCTCCTATTCCATCAAAAAATATTTGTAATTTACATAAAACATCTATATGTATTTTATTCAACTAGAAATATTTTTTCCTCTTTTATTCAACATAAAAAAAATCTACCATGTATATTATGTTATCTTAATAACAAATAACCAAATAAATTTATTACAATGAGTTTTTAGTGCTCACTTTTATAAATTATTCGATTAATTTCTAATTTATTAAAATTATTTATTTTAAAATAATTTTAAAAAATACATATTATTTGCAATCCTTGTAAAGTGCGAATGGATGACTAGTATACATTAAATATTGAGTTTCGAAGTTATTAAGTTAAAAATTTGATAAATATCCCTCTCCATAATTCATCATTTACTCCTAAAGGCTTATGTGCTAAATTATTAAAATTCACAGTATTTTTCTATAAAAATATTTAAAAAACCATTTTTATTAAAATACAAATATTTTATTGATACAAGACACCTAATTATATTACAGTTGAAACATTACTCTTCCTTTTAATAAAAAATTTATATCTTTTACTTTAATTAAACATCATCTTCTATTCAAACAAAAACACTTTTCTTTTTTACCAATAAATAAAAAAATAAAAAAATTTCACTCATTTTTTATATTTATTTTATTTTATTTATTCAATAATTATTATTATTATGTATATTAAAAATAATATGTACTCTTAATAAAAATAATAAGTTCTCACTTTTATATTTGATTAATTTGTAATTTATTAAAATTATTTAATTATTTATTTTAAAATATTTATATTATTTACAATCCACGCAAAGTGCGGATGCTTGACTTGTTTTATTAAGTTTTCATTTTTTTAAAACTAAACTATATGTTTTATAAACTAAATTTGTGACACCCCTTCCCACTAGCACTCTCATTAGATGGGTAAGACCCTGAGCCACCTAACTAGACTTATGAACTAAAATTTAGCCATTCATAAATATTTATATTGCTAAAACTGTAATTATAAATAATTTAACTACACCTTTCAAGCAAACAGCTCCCTTTATAATACAAGTACATAACTATCAAAAATAATCATTTTCTAAATTCTATTCCAAACTACATATACATAAAACCAAAATTTTACATATTCACAAATTAGCCACCTGTGATAGCTTCATCTTTGGGGTGATTCATTGCACCTCAAGCTATAATTGGTACGACTACCCACAAAAAGTTAATTACTCTGAAAAATAATAAAAATGAGAGTGATGAGTATTTTCACAAGAAAATACTCAGTGAGTGAACATAATAGTAGTAAAAGGATAATATTGCTAAAATATTTAGGTAGACCAATCAAGAAAATTAAATCAGAAAGAGCAAGAATACTACACAACAATACAAATCGAAAAGGGTAATACAAGTAATTATTTTATTATTAAATTTGCATTTACTAATAATCGTCAAAAACTTATGTAAATATAATTATGAATTACTTAACTATAGCTTTCAAGTGTTCTTTCGTAATTTTTGCAAAATAAAATATTTCGTATAACTCTGTCACACCTGTGCAACTTGCTTACTTGAGCTCAAGCTCATCTTTCAACCATAGTTAATATTTTAATAATTAAAATAACATTTTATTGAACTTTATAGAATATTGAATACATATAGAAAAGATTCTCAATCTAGTTCAATTCTCACAAATATTTAAAAATATTCTCCTGAGATTTAGAGCATTGTACAACATGTCTAAGCAGATATCAGTGTGGCTAGTACTCACACCACACTGTAGGTAATACACATCAGTATGCATACGACTCAATTTCAATATAATGTTGTCCGATATACCCCAAAGGATCACGAGCCTATTGTCCCAAGAACTTAAAATAATCACATCACAACACAGCTGTAACAAACATTCCATTCATTCCTTGTCTCATATGATAAAAGGATGTATCCTAGACACTTGCCAATTCATTAACCCTGCCATACCCCAGGTTTGGACTTACTATCTCTTATAACACATGCACTTGTGCTCAAAAATTTCTTCATCAAATGCTCATTTGAGCCAGTAAATCATTATCAATATTTTCTTCTCTTCATCATATATATACTTTTGCCGAAAGTTTGATTTCTACTTATTTTATTATACACAAATCACTTTGTTTTGACCTTTAATATCCTTAATACTTTGCAAGAGTACATGCAAACATTTTTACTAGTTAATATAATTATCATAACATTATTTTTCTTATTTATTTCAATTTGTACTTTTTAAACCAAGACACATTTTAACTAAATATCCTTGAAACAATGTTTTGGAAGATTATTCATAATTATCTTTGATTTGTTTGTTTTTCTTAATATTATTATTTTGTTTGGGTGCAAGACTCACATTAATATCTTTTATATATATATATATAGGCTTATTATTATTATTATTATTATTACTTCCTTTGATGATCAAGTAGGCTTACTTTCATTATTATTATTATTATTATTATTATTATTATTATATATACATACACATTCAAACTTTAGTGGGTATGTACCCACTTATGTCCCACTTACGTTTGCAAAGTGGAAACTTTTTTTTTATTTAGCTTTAATGGTCTTGTGGGTACACCTAGTTACACTTCATTCATGTTCAAGAGGGACTGTATCCCATGTTCATAATTTACTTACCTTCAGCCAAAAAGAATTTTCAGTCACCAATCGAAATACAACATAGACTCCATTCAGGTTTAGAATACGTTCAAGTTCCTTTATATCATATCTACACCATTGAGGTGTGAGTTAAGTGTTCAGATGCTAGTCTTCAATGCCTTATCGTTCTCTTGACACCTGAACACTCTACATGCCTTTTTTTTTATAGACTTATTTGTATTCCAAAATAAGACCTAACACATTCCATTATTAGCTGGTTCAATATGGTTCAATTTCTGTGTGTTTCTTTCACTTTTATTAGCAGTATTTTAAATTTTAACATTGTCATCACACTCTAATTTATTTATGAACTATAACAGCAAAGATCAAAAGAAACTTTCATGTATGGAAGGAGAGTTATAACAGAATTGAGTTTCACATATTCCATCAAGAAACGATTTTGAGGAAAACAACACGAGTAAGAGCTTATCATAAAGGTAGAATTTACAGCTCAAAGGATTATAAATTCCCAAGAATATGATAGTATTATGATAAGCCTCGAAGATCTATTGCATGTTATGTGGGATCATGGTTCCATGTTTGCTAAAGTATAGGTCCATTAGTTATTTGATTTAGAAGTTAATAATGCATAGATGTCAGTTGTGGTGATCAGTAGAGTCCCATTTTTTAGTGATATTAACTAAGAATTAGGAATTTTTGTTATCTTTCACTTGTATTTAAACTCTGTTAGTAGCAACAATAAAGGTGGGCAAATTCTTAACAAAATCAAGTGTGGTTCGTCCTCTCCCAAAGCAAGACATTTTTCTTTTTTTATTTTATTTATTCTTTAAACTCTGACTAGGACTTATCAGTGGTATCAGAGCTGGTTATGATGGCTACCAATAAAGAGTGAATAGAAAACCTAGAAGGTAGCCTCGGCAGACTGCAAGAGAGCTTCTCTCCAATGGAGCTGGGAATGGCAGATAAACTTCATCACCTCTAGGATGCAGTTGGCAAAATTTGTCAAGCAGTATTGGCTAAGAATGGATCGCTCGAGGCCTAACAATGATCAACAAGGAAGTTCATTCAATGGTAGAAATCATGAAGCTAAAGAGGAAACTAGAGACATAACTAGTTAAGAAAGACCACCTTTTTCCTCTAAATTAGCCAAACTTGAATTTCCAAAGTATTATGGGGATGATCCCACCGAATGGTTGAATAGGGTAGAGCAGTTCTTCGACTACCAAGGCACATTACCAACTCAGAAGGTTCCATTAGCTTCCTTCCATTTAGAAGGTGAAGCTAACCAGTGGTGGCAATGGTTGCAATGCTCCTACAGGGAAGAAAGTAAGGTGGTGTTGTGGGAACTCTTTGTGGAAGAGATGTGGGCTAGGTTTAGCCCAACTGAATGTGAAGACTTTGATGAGGCACTGTCTAAAATCAAGTAGATGGGATCCTTGAGGGACTATCAAAAAGAATTCGAAAAATTTGGGAATCAGGTGCATGGATGGACACAGAAAGCTTTAGTAGGAACATTTATGGGAGGTCTCAAAGATGAAATAGTAAATGGAATTTCGGATGTTTAAACCAAAATCCTTGAAGGAAGTTATTAGTTTGGCTAGGATGCATGATGAGCAACTGGTTTGCCAAAAGAAAGTCACACTACCTTTCGATCCATCCATTGTTGACTCTCCTTATCCAACAAAATTCCAGACAGCTTCACCTAAGAAAAAGCTCACTTAGGACAAGATGCAGAATAGAAGGACACAAGGATTATATTTTAATTATGATGAAAAATTTACACCTGGTCATAGGTGTAAAGGATCAATGCTTCTATTATTAGAAGGCAATGGGGAAGAGCCGCTTACTAATGACAATGAACCTTGAGGGCAAGGTTCCTGTCAAAGGGGAAGGTATTGATAAGCCTCGAAGATCTATTGCATGTTATGTGGGATCATGGTTCCATGTTTACTAAAGTATAGGTCAATTAGTTATTTGATTTGGTACTTAATAATGCATAGATGCTAGTTGTAGTGATCAGTAGAGTCCTATATTTTACTGATATTAACTAAGAATTAGGAATATTTGTTATCTTTCTCTTGTATTAACTAAATAGAGGATTCAGAGAAACAAATTAAAATTGATCAAGAAGGAAGTTAACGCATAATTCACTCATAGATCAATCGCCCAATATCGCTCCTCCCTTTCGAACTTCTTCTCTGCTCAGCGTTATGCGTTTTTTTCCTTTTTCATTAAGAATCAAAATAACACAGCAACAAGAGGGGAAGATAAGTCCTTCATACTACATCTAATTGTTCTTGACAGCTTCCAAATTATCTTTGGTTCTTAAACTAACAAAAACAATAAGCTTCTTTGGTTTCTCATCTTCTACCTCCTCACTGTCGCTACTCTCCTCTGTTCTTCCCCTTCTTTTTTTTTTCCAGCAACTCCAATTCCTTGATTACTACCCTATGCTTATCACCTCCACACCTCAAGCCTACAAGAAATTGACACCTGCACCTTGTATCTCTCTTTTTCTTTTCTTCCTTCTTCGAATGTCTTCTGTGAAGAAGGCAGTAGCTAAGCCTAAAACCTTCTTCCCAGTTGTATCAATCTTAAATTCTTCTCTTGGGGACACTTCATCAGTATTTTTACAACTTAAGTCCTTATTTCTAATTACGTTCCCTAGTTGATCCTCCTAAAACTCTTCTTTCTTACAGTTTTTTCTTAATTTATTATTTATCTTATAAAATAGAATCTAGTTTTTTTTTTCACGGATGTGACAAAATTTCTTATATTTAAACATCTATTTATGTAAGATTGATGTTTCAATAAAAAAAAATTACAATTTTTCCCTGTATTTTGGCCTATCATACTACTTCATCCCTGACATTTTAAAAAATATTTATTTATCCTTGTACTACTTCTTTCCCGACAAAAATACTAATGAGTGTCAATGGAATAAAATACAATGATGAATAAATATTTTTTAAAATGCCAGGGATGAAGTAGTGTAATAGGCCAAAATACAGGGGAAGTTGCAATTTTCCCTAAAAAAAACTATATATTTCACAAAAAAAGTTATATATTTTTTAAGAATTTCTTTCATAAATAAGATATTATTTTTGTAAAGGCATACATTGGTGTCAAAAATCACATTCTTTTTAAGTTTTGCAAATTAACACAATTTGCAAAACTAACACAATTTAACAAATTATTTGCAATTTTAGCACAATTGCAATTTGATCACTATGTGACATCTAAGGTAAAGCACCTAATCTCTTTCCACATCTATCTAAATACTAATTATAACAGTTAGACTTCAATCGCAATAATTTAAAAAATTATAAAATAGGAATGAAAAATTTAAAGGCTATATTCATCAATTTTTTTTACCTTAGTTTAAGCTTTTCATATGAATGTGGAACTAAAATAATAGATGTTAGCTAATTAACCTTAAATGTCGTTTATATATTTTATTTTTTAATTCATGACCAAATCATAATTGTGCTAAAATTACAAATAATACATCAAATTAGGATGGTTTTACCAAATTTTATGATTGATATAAATATGCAAAAGGTCAAAAAGATTGTGATTTTTAATACCAATAGACCTTTTGTAAACTATAACTATTTTTTTTTTATAAAAAAATCAAATAAAGTACACAAATTATTATTATTATTCATATTTTGAAAAAGTTTACCTAATGAAAAATATAATAAAATCCTCCAAATTGCTTGCAATTTTGTTTATTTTAAGAAATATCCACACTTTTCTTCTACCCTGGCACTTTATAATTATTATATTTTTTTTTCTTTATATTGTACCTCAAAAAAATAAATTACTATTAACTTCCTACACTACACTATTTCTCTTAACATTTCAAATTTGTATTTTCCCCCTATTCTACATAAATATATTATGGAATAAAAGTTACTATTCAATAAAAGCTTGATAAACTTGTCCTTCATTGCATTTGACATGTATGTGAAAGGGCAAAGGTGCATTTACCCCTTTAATGTTTTGGTCAAAGAGCACATAAGCCCTTTTTATTTTTTTTGGACCATTTAAACACAAATATTATGTTTTCCTATAATTTTGGCCCCTCAATTAACTGTAGATGATTTCAAAATTAATTAACACCATTTGAATTGCAAGTGACGTGGCCATCATGAAAGGAATTGAGCTAAAAAAAATCATTTGTAAATTATAAAGACCACTTTGGTAAAAAAAAATTATAAAAACCACCGTTGCTTCTATTAGCAACACCCACGACCACCTCTCTAAGTAACCACTAGCTTCTTGACCATGAAATTATTCCTTTACTTTCATTCTCTTCTGTAGATCCTTAAGTGATTTTCATTCTCTGTCATCTTCCTCACGCTTATGCTCACGTTTCTTTTCTTCCTTTGTTCCCCTATATATATATATATATATATATAGACATGCAACTGAGCAAAATAGAAGAAGCACTATCAATTTTGTAGTTACAGGAAGCAATTGTCAATTTTATCAAAAAAAGAAATGGAGGTGCAATCTAATCATAGTTTGCTATGGAATATCTCTAGTCGGGTTGGGTTGCTCCGTCGACGAATTGCTTACAATTAAAGGCACAGTTCCTGCCATCGTTGTTTCCGTTGGTAGGACACTTAAAATACCCACAGACAGTAATGACAACCCCAATAATTTGGAAATAATAAAGAAACGTAAATGCCCTTCAAATTCAGAGTTTTACGATATAAGTGAAGCAACAGTCTCAGTTTCTCAAAGCTCAAGGTAAGCTTCGGTAACCGCCACCACCTCAATTGCTGCAACTCCAATAGCACAAGGATTAGTACCCATATGGGCAGTGGGGAACGCATGTATTGTGATGGTACCAGTAAATGCTTTTTGGATGATACTGCAGGCATTGACCATAACTCTTACATTTTCTGTTGTTATAGGTATAGTTGGGCCTTCAACGTCGCCTCAAATATGGGAATTATCACCATTTGTAACACCACAATTCAACGTGTTAGTTGCAAGGCCAATATCATCTTTTGTAGCTGCGACCAATAGTATTAATAACAACATTAATCTGTTAAAATTATTATTAATATCAAAAGTCAAAAATCAGCCAAATTTAGTTGGATTTTTGGTAGTACATTTTAGTTGACAAATTTGGGTAAATGTTTGGTAGCACACAGTAGTTGACAAATTAACAAACTTGTGTTGAATTCTTAGCATGGGTGCAGTAGCATTTGTTGATTTTCTTCTTGTTTGTTTATGCATAGGAATGACTATAAATAGCCATCTGGATCGAGAGCAAAAAACACAAGCCACAAGCACAAATATAAGTGAGAGCAAATAAGTGGCAGTGAGTGTAGTGTGGGGATTCATTGTAAGTGTGTGTGCAATTATGAGTGGTATTTGCAGTAAGGTGTGGGTCTTTTGAAAAGAGTGGGACGGGGAAATTAGTGAGCTTTTATGCATAGGATTTTAATGTGTGTAGTTAAAGTGAGTGGGGTAGTGGAGATAAAAATAATATTTGTGTAATAGTGAATTTTTTTTGTGGAAATATTTTGATATTCACTATTTATTGTCCTAATTTTATTACGTCCTATTTTATTATTTTATACACCTAAATTTCAACATAATCATCAGCTGTCGACATCAGGAGTAGTGAACAGCATAGCAAGCATGGTTCCGTGGTTATAGTTCATGGAAGGTGTAACATCATACTAGTGGCATTTGGAACCCTAAAACTGAAGAAAAAAGTATGCATGGTAGAAACATATTTGACATATTCACAAGGAATGCATGATCCTAATTTTCCAATTTTAGTTGCATGTCGATTTGACTTAAGCTTTCTATGACTAATTACTTCAGCTTTTTAATTTTTTTTTATCATTTTTCTTCTGGTCTCATGCCACAGCCCTAGATTACGCGTCATAGCCTCAAGTGTGTGCATGTTGATTTAGAAACTTTTTGAACAATCACAAATTTACTGTTGTTGAAAGTGTAATTTAGTCCTGCATCCACTAGAGAAAAAAAAAAGGAAAAAATGTTCAATTAATGTGTTAGGTTCTATATTGGATAGATGAGAGAGTGTGTTACTTAATGTTGCTGTTTTAAGCTTGATCATGAGGTGCATGTCTGGAAATGACATGGTTGATTTGGTTGAGATGCATTGAAGGTAAAGTTATTGGTGAGCTTTTGCTTACAATTTTAGTTATTGGTTCAGAATTTTTGATATTTCTAGTTGATTGGTTCAGTATACCCATGACCTTCCATGAAATAGAAATATACAATAAGCAAGAGTTGCAGTTGATGAATCATTTTGGTAACTAGCAAGCTTAAAACAAAATTCAGACCAAACAAAAATGGTTTTGGCTTTAGTTTCTTGTAATCTTTTGTTATTGGGTTGATTTTTTATAAAATTGTTTAGTTGTTGTAGAATTTGTTTGTTTATTGTTTATGTTGTGTGTTTGTTTTTAACTTTAATTTGTGTCAGGAGAGCCTGCGTTGTTGATGTTAAGGAGGTAGGGAGAGAGTGTTGTTGGTATTTTGTGTTGGGGCTCTGATTCTGGTGATGTGGGCATTGATCTTGGGTATGGCATTTTGTTCTTTTGTTTTTGCCCAGAATTTGTTTGATGAAATGTTTGATCAATGGGGTGTCAATTGATCAAGGGGCCAACAATTCGTTTTGGAAGTGATGATTGATAATATTTGGATTTTGGTTGAATTGACATAGTAGTTGTGTTGGCCATGGCTATGCTTGCAACACACGAAGCTTTGCATGTCACCATGATGGTGGTGATAAATCGTTGGACCCATTTTCCTTTACCCAAAATTGCCCCATTAGATTGACACAAATAATGTTAATTTTGAAATCATCTGCTGTTAATTGAGGGGCAAAATTATAGGAAAACATAATATTTGTGTTTAAATGGTCCAAAAAAACGAAAAGGATTTATGTGCTCTTTGGCCAAAATATTAGGGGTAAATGCACATTTACCCTATATGAAATGCATTAAAGGCTCAATTATCAATGGTATTAAGGGACGTCAAGTGATAACTCTTCTTTAAAAGCATCTCGAAACGTAAGATTTGATTTCATCCATCGTTGATTTAAAATAAAAAAAAATTTGTCCTCTAATTTGCATATATGCTATTATAGTTCAATTGCTGTTATCGTTGATCTAAAATGAAAACACTATCCTTGACTTGCATGGTAGTTGTTTTTTTTTTTTTTACAACTCATGGTAAATGCAACAGATATCTGATAACTCCTTCAACCACCCATTGATTACTGTGAACACCAAAGAAAAGAAAGTTTCAACCTCACATTAATTACTGTGAACACCAAAAAAAAGAAGAAAATAAGCAAATCTAATTAATTACATAGGATTTAGCATGAAATTTTTGCAGAAAAAGAATATTTTTTCTTTTTTTGAACTACAATTTTTTCTTGCGCATAACATAACAATACATTGAAATACAAGAAAAAAGCCAAAATAGCATGGGCTTTATGCAGCAGATGCATGCATTATAAAAGGTCAGCATGCAGCCCTAATCTTTACAATGTTACTTGATTTTACAGCCCCCTACCCTCTCTCTCCTGTTTCAACCTCCCTGTTCATGTTTTGTACAAGAAAACTATCCTTTATCAGAATTTTATGGCTGCTGGCTCTCATAACAAAAATAGCAGCACCATTAAAGCAAAATGAGAACTGCTACAAAAATAAAACCTATAGCTTCAACAATTTTTCTTTCTTTAGCAGCACCATTACAGCAAAATGAGAACTGCTACAAAAATAAAACCTATAGCTTCAACAATTTTTCGTTCTTTTTCTATATAGTTCTAGCGAGCCCAAGCTGCGGCTGCTAAATCATCCGAGGGACCTCCTTCTCCAGCATTGATGTACCTTTAAATATCGTCAACTGCAGCTCCCTTGTATACTTTGACAGCTGCACAAGAAAATATTTATTGTTAGCCAATAGCTGCTATTTCATTGATTGCTACAATCAACTCAATAATTAACTTCGTGATAACTTCCTAAAGCTACAAATATGAAGATCAAATACCAAATCCCTTGATAACTCAATTCATAAAATTTATTTGATAAAGACCATGGATTCAGACAGCTGAATTGAAGAATAGTTCCCCAACTATAACACTAAAGCATAAATTAACCATATATAATGTATAATAAGTGAAAATGACTGGTTTGACAGATACATAATAACAATCTCCAGATTTCTAACAACCTCAGAAACAAATCACTTTGCAGTTCAACCCATTTTATATAATATAAACCTGTTTCCAAGTAAGCCTCTGGTCTCATGTATTTTAACAAATACATGCACACCCATCACATTTCAAGTGCACGCATGCATGTAATACTTTTATTGCAGCAGAAACATACAAGCCCATGCTTTTCTCAATTTCAAGTATAAATTTAACAGTCTCATTATTCAAAAAATTTCCAAGTTAAGGACGGAACTTACTCGTCCCTCACTCATTTTTTTGAAACCAAATCTTTTTGTCCATATTGACTCAGCTTCTTCAGCTGCTGGTAATACCAGGTTTAACACATTCAGAGACCACAGTAACTTCTCAATGCAAGAGAATAATGCTTGGAAGTAACCCTGGAAATAAGATTGCAAAAATTGGTGAGCAAGTATTAGAATCTCAAGAACCATAGGAAAAAAAAAAGTAAGAAATTTAAACTAAGCACTTACTTTTCCCTGATGTTCTCTACTTGTAGCCACTAGAGGAAGTTCAGCAACCTCCCTACCAAAAATCCTAAGTAGACCAGCTGATACAACAACATTCCTGAGGATGCATTAAACACACAATGATTAAATGCTCTACATATCCCTGATAATAAATTAATCTAATAAAATAGAAGAGCCAATAGAAGACAAGGGGTTGTGTGTTAAACAAAGGGAGAGTATCAGGAAAAGCAACATACTTTACAAGTAATAGCACACAGTACATTCCACCAAATTCTTGCCCGGAAATATTCCTCCTGCAAAAAGTCCAACAATAAGTTTACCAGAAATTTGAGTCAAAAGTAACTAGAAACTGAACAGAAATGCAATGAGAGCCTCTAAATGATCATCATCATGGTAAAAAAGTATCACCTCACAGCATCTTTATTCCTTGTACATTAGAAGTCAGTTGAAAAAAAAAAGTAGTTGGAAAGTAAAAGATCATCTCACAAACAAATGAAAATGAAACGTTTTCTTTTCCCATGCAAATGAAAACACCCATATTCTTCATAGGGAATTCTGAGAACAATACAGATAATGGGAAATAATAATAAATCTCCAATCTCTCCTTCCAATTTCAGCCAGCAGGGGAAGAGGGATATCCCCACCATAATTCACCTCCTAGTTTCCCCCATCCAGTCAACCAAAATGGGAGAACTTGGCACTTTTTCCCTTTATTTTTTAACCCCCCAAATCTCTCTCAAGAAAACCCTATAGAAATACTTCTCTGCAGTTTAAGATCATCATAATGATGCAAACTCTACCTCCTAGGAAACCCTAGTGCTCTCATGACCTGATTCTGTCCTGTAATTAAGGTTCCTATAATCAAGCACTAAATTAAATAGAAAAAACAAATAAAGGGAACAGAATGAATGGACAAATTACCCATAAACCATAACGGGAATAAGATCACGGCCACTTTTTGCAACGATGGGATCAAAACACTCCTGCCATAAGAACAGAAGATATATTAAAGCAAAAATATTCCTAAATTTTACATCTAGCAAACAACTCATTCAATGCACAAACGCATCAGGTTATAAACAAAATTCAAATCTTATGAAGATGCACATTCATTCTCTATGATGATTTCAGATGATATGAACAGCAAAATGTTTCATCTGGTTTCAAGTTTGGATAGAAATATGATCATTCCACATGATGATATGAACAGCACAGATTTTCATGTGGTCTAAAATTTTCACTGAACTAAAAATTTACAGCAGTGTTATGCATGCTCTTTCCCTTGTAGAAATAAAAATAATCTAAATCCACCAAACATCATAATGATTTGGGTAGGGAGACTGGAGAAAAATATAATATAAAAAGGAAGGAATCAGCTCAACAGGTAGTTCACATATTACATGCAAGGTGGTTGTATAAACCATGTAAGTTATGTATTAATAACCAAAACAAAATGACAATTTAGGAAAAGAAAGGAGAAAAACCTTGTTTCTACTTCTAGAAAGGAATAAGTTCAGCTTAGAATTCACACGTTGAGTTAATTGATACTTATGGTATGCTTTTTCTTTGATAAAAAATAAAGTACAATTTTATCATGCAGACACCAATTCCTTTTTGCTCCATGAAGCAAGGAGTATGTGTGTGTGTGTGTGTGTGTGTGTGCGCGCCTGTATGTTTGGAGAAGCACCATTGATTACCAAATATCGAATAAACCATCCTGCCTGAATAATTTCCAGAAAAGGAGTACGTAATTTGAGTGGTACCAAAGTAGAAAGGATTTTCATCATCAAAATAAACAACAATTTTTATCAGACATCAATTCTTCTATCTACCCTAAAGAAAGGAGTAAACTAACATATATTTGTTGAATATCACCATAAGAACCAAATATCCCGTAGAAATATAGTCTGAAAAAAAAGCCAGAGGCATCAATTCATTGGTACCATGAAGTGTACTTTCTAATGTAAAAGGGCTTACTGAGTTAGTCCAAAGCCATATGTAAACTAATCTACAATGAGAATATGCAATAGAAAACAATGCCACCTTCAGCTTTTCTTTCAAAACCATAATTAGAGATTCAGTTTACATCTCCAGGCAGCCAAAATAAACTTAGGTCAATGTTTATCAATCAATCATAGTTGCATTATTCAGGACAACTCACTCGAAAAATTGCAGCAGCTGCCGACAACAATGAAAGATCATCTTGGTAGCGACTTTTTCCCATTAGAATTCGCCATTGAAAATCATTTGCAAACCCATCAATAAATAAACCTTTCTCATAATGCTTTCTAGTGATGATATTCAACTGCAAAGGAGGAATCATCTGTACTCCACTAGAAACAGAATTCTGTAGAGCCTCATAGATCCTACTGCAGTCATTAGAACAGAACCAAGTATCCTTGGGGATCTCCTACAATATATCAAAAAAAAAAAGCAAGCTTGTTAATTGCAATGATCAAGAATAAACTTGAGATTATAGGCTTCCATCGTAAGAGTTAAATCCTAGATTATAGACTTACCTTTAGATCACAGAGTCCACAGTCCCGCAAGCAGCCAACATGGAACTCCCTCTCACACTGAATCAGAACATAAGGGTGATAAATTTAAAAATCAACATTTGAAGAAACATTCATGTGAACGCTAAAAAAGGAGGAAAACAAAAGCATACTTGATCACAGAGGATGACTGTTCGGTCATTGAAGGCATGGGTGCTAAAATCTTGGGCTCTGATGAAAATTTAAAAAAAAGAAATGGTGTAAAGAAGTAAACTCTATGAAAAAGAACAGCTCAAAAGCCAATAAACATTGACTAAATTTAATAGATAAAATGAATCAAAGCCAATAACTATTGCATATGAAAAAGTAATATAGGAAGACGGAACCAAGGGAAACCTTCTTATCAATCCATATCAAGTTAACAAAGCCAACAGTTATATAAAATGTTAACCATTTGTTTAGCTCTATATCAGCCTATCACTTGGCATTGCTAATTTTCCTTTTCACCACCTTAGTTTCTTAAAATTGAACCCTTTCCACTAAAATAACACTAAACTATTGATCCATTGAGCCAATCAAAGACATACTTATAGCAATGTAATACGTTTTCTACCATCAATCTTGCCATGATTAATGGTTAGACTAGTAATTTCTGACTTTAAGATTGACATGTCTTTGAGTTTCTACCTTCTAGTAGCAAAAGCATAAGTCCACTAAGAAAAATTTCTGACAAATAATTTAAGAAAACATAGTTTGACCTCATGCAATTTGTGAACTCCATATTTCAAGAAGAATTTGTCTTTATGAGATACAGAATTTAACCTTTTTTAAGTTATTGATGCATTTTAAGTTAAAGTCAGAATGAATGAACCCTAACAATATCACAGTAAAAGCATAATTGGCTAAAATCTCACTTAAGTGGAATAATGTTTATGTTGTAGGATACCTATTTTGGTGAGCAGGTGCAGGGTTAAAATACAATGTACTTGGCATTGTATAATTTTTGCTAACTATGATAAAGGTCACAGCAGATTGATTTCAAAAGTTGCAAGATAGTGTGCAACATTTGGTTGAGTAAGATTATTAGGGAGGAATGCCAGATTTCTTTCATTATAAAAGAGGCATTGGAAAACCTTCTCTTTTGAACATGATGTTTAATCTAGAAGCCATTTTATAAAAAGGAGCAAGTTTCTAATTTTATTTGTTGGCTTGGAAGAGGATGCATTAATAAAATATCTTCAACAGCCTTCCGTGAAAAATGCAGGAATCGGTGATTGGGAAATTCTCAAAGTTTGGGGATTTAATAACTTCATTAACATTAAATTCTAATTCCTGTTGTCAAAGAGACCATAGAAAGGGACAGATCTAATTCCATCAAGAATCCTGTTTACAAAATATGCACCTAAAAGATTAGCTCTTCCCTGTAGGAAAATCTTGCTTAAAGATAATTCAAAAGGGGAATATTTTAATGAACAAATGTTTCTGTGCAGAACTGAGGCAAAATCAGTGCACAACTTCGTTTTTGACATTGTGACTGCACTTGAATATTTTTGTGTTTGTCTATTCAAAGATGGGCTGAGTGAAAGATTAGTGATGCTGTCATGGACAAGGTTTGGGGCTAGAATGGAATATCAAAGGGGTAGATATCCTCTTAATCCCTCTATTTTGTGATTCAGCATAGAGGATATGTGGAAAATTAAAGAGTGGGGTAAGGACATGAGAATTGTGTAGAAGACAAAAAATATATATACATATATATATTAATGTGCAACCCCTTGGTGCCCAAAAATTTTATTTGTTTGCTTGTGGACAGGAAAAAAAGTTCAATTCCATTCCAAACAATTATATATGCTTTAGAAAGAAAAACTAACTTGTCACACTCAGTATTTGCAAAAACTAGAAAACATTAAAAAAAATTAACTAGAAGAGCTAACCTGCAAACAACACAACCTCCAACTTCAGATTCCGGAGTTTTAACAACTCGAGTCAACCGAATAAGAATCGAGCTTGAAAAGCTTCCTCCATGACCAAACTTATTACAGCTTGGACAATGCCAAATATCAGTGGGAACATACTGCAGATCCAAACAAACTGCCACAGAAACAGATTAAACAAAATAAAAAGAATAACAGTGGAAATCCCAGTTCACATATCTAATGAATGCAAGCAAAATTTTGAATGCTAAAAAAAGCCAGGGTAACCAACAAGAAATCATGAGCGTTGGTTTGATTGGAATGCAATATCTAACAAAACACGGCCACAACCAAAAAAAGGCATTAAGAAATGCTAAAGCATAAGAAAAATATCTACCTAGATGAAAAGCCCGAGGGCAACTCTCACAAAATATCAAATCTCCTCCGTCACCACATTCTGCACACATATCATCACTAATTCCAGTGGTAATATTTTGCCCATTGGCCAATGACATAGCTATATCATGAAGAGTAAGCCCATTAGAAGTATAGATGTGACGATAGCTGCCAAAGGAGTCAAAAAATTTATTAGAAATAACAGTCCAGTACACTCCATGTATATGCGTAACAACCTCTAAAGGCTACTTACGGTTGACGTCTGGCAGCCATTCCAGCATGTGCTTCAAACTGAGATGGGCTAATCTGTTCACCAATAAAGTATTGCCACAATTACAGAATGAAAAGAGAAGGCTCCTAGGATCACATGAATAATTTCAGGTTAAAATTAGCAGATTCATGCTCTTTACCTCTCTGTCACAGCAACTACAGACTATACCATTTCCCTGTTTGTAACCAGCCAGCATTTTCTGGATAAAAACCACAGCATTTAGATGTTTACCAACAATATGCCTCAGACTAAGGAGATTGCAATACTGATAAGGAAACATGTTATTTAATTACTTAACAACTCACTTGTCCTTTGATATAGTAGGCCAATTCAGCCCCATCTGGAAGACCATTTGGCATGAAAAGTAAGCGATGAAGATCATTATCCCTGCCGACATAGGAAAATAGTTTCCAGGTTATAGAATTCAAGGGAGGAAAAATATACCCATAGCATAAAAGAATTCAATAAACAGGACAGAAAAAAACAATCAAGAACCTCTTTCTGGTGCCTCCCTCATTTGTTTTCTTCTGGTATGCTAGTGAGCTTGGACTGCAAACAAATGTAGCACAGGTTTAGACAACATAACAATTACACACCATTTTGTATTTCATTAAAGAGGCTCCCTGGATGTTTGGCTACCAGCTCCCCCATCTCATATAAGCTACATCCAAGAAAATAATAATAAATAGAAAGCATATAGAGAGAAAGAAAGAGAGAGAACCGCTTCAATGCACGTTTTTGCTCCTCTGAAGATTCCATATATTTTTGTTGCCTAAATGGATTGCAATGCACAAAGGAGCTGGAAGCTGGGCAAAAGCTTCCTTCTAAACCCGGACTGGAGCAGCTGCAGGTTAGAAGACAGCATTATGTTCAGCCAATAACAAATAAAATAACACTTTGTGAGCAACCATGCACAAATTTGGAAGTTATTGAAGAACAAAGGCTCTTTGCTGAAGCCAAATTTCTCCTTCATTAAAATCATTTCCTATCATTGTCAATTCCTCTTTCTTCATTTTTTACAAGACAAGCTTGATTGCAATAAATAGGAGAATTCCTGACAGCTATTTAGCACTAAAGTTGAAATTTCTTTTCAGGAAAAGGCACCCTTTTGGATGCTATGTCAATAAGCAGTTTGAAACTACTATTAACTGTTTTGGAGTTTTATGATATATACATTTATCTACTTTGAAATAAATTTTTAATGCTGCAAAGTCAATATTCAAGTCCCAAAAATGAACTTTTCTACATACTGATGCCAAACAGACATTTAAAGTTGTTTCCCTTGTCTAGCCATACAGTATTCAAAGAAGAAAAAAAGCTCAGCTCCATCTAGAAAGACTTCAGGGAGAAGAGAATGAGATAATGTTGCCTGTTACACCTAGGTTGCATGTAATTAGTGCATGAGTCTCCAATTTTCAGAAACTAACTTCATCTACCCATCTCATTTAGCTGGCAAGACCTTATAGAAAAGAAAGAGCTTGAACCTATCTTGAAAAGCCTTAAAGAGAAGAGAATCAGGTCAGGCTGCCTATCTAGGTTGTCCATCACCAGATATGCTTGGAAAAGCTAGAATGATCAGGTCTATCAAGAAAAGCCCCATAAGAATCCAATAGAACTGCCTTCAATTTAGATCAGCTGCAACTACCATATGGTGAGTGTCTACACAACGTTTAGGGAAATAATGTTAACCAGTCCTGGACATTCACCACTCAAAGAGAACACTTGGCGGTCTATTGGGGAAGTCAAAAGAGGAGAACAGAAAAAAGTTGCTTTCTAAACTTAGTTAACTAATAAATAATAATGAACATGTACTTAATTTTTGAAAGACTAGATTCACCTCTCCATCTAATTAAGCCAAAAAAGTCATAAAAATTTATTGACTATTTTGGACAACTAAGCAAATCTTCCTTGAGAACATCAGGTCAAACCAATAAAAAAGAGACCGTAATTTATTACCTTCCGAGTGAATGAGATGAATATGGTAGCATGCTGTAACACCTTTCATCTGCCCCAACTACTGCATTCCTTTGATGAAGAGTAGCTGCATAGAGTTCAACGATTATGGTAAAAAATATGAAAAAAGAAAAAAAAAAGCATTAGGCAATACGTAATGTAACCTAAAGGCTTTTATCCCCCCAACAGTGTGTCATTTCATTAAAAAAGTAATTAACAAACTATATTAATGAAAGACGGGTCATTGTGGTATCACCAAAATGCATTAATAAAACAAAAGTTAAGGATAAATCACCTTTCCAAACCTGGAAGAACTCCTCATTTATGGATGAACCAGCTGCATCTTTTATCACTTCATCTAATGCATTGAGTGGAGCACTTTTTAGCTCCTGAATGATATTACAAATTGGTTTCCCGTTCTCCAGGTATATGTGATTGTTCGGGTGCCTGGTTTTTGCACCAGCATGCAGCTCAAACTCATAGGCACTGAGAACCTGCTTATTTACCATTTCATCAACTAGTTATGGAAAATATACAATAAAAATACCAAAGCAATTGGCATTTTTATACCACTAAAACAGTAGTAAATTTTTTAACTACAAAAGATACACTTACTCTCGAGAAATTACACGATGGACAGCCACATAAGTATCCACCACCATCTATAATTCCATGTAACTCTCGCTGCAAAACCATTTAAGTAAAAGACAGAACATAAGACTCGTGTATTACAAAACTGCAGATTAGAACTTATACCAGAGAGCATAACTAAAACAACCCTTACCTCTGCAGATAAGTACTTCACTCTGGCTCCATCAAGTATGCCAGTGGATAACAATTTTTTGACATTTGAAGGGTAACTATTGGGAACAACCTTCTTAGACATCTTCAATTCCATATTGGGAGCACAGAAATGTCTATCCCCAGTTTCAAGCATTTCTGTACCTGAATCAACCCAAGCAGCAGAATAGTCCTTCTCATGTTTTCTGTTACTACGAGACAGTTCTTCATTACCAACTGCTGCGTTGGTATCATTATAATTCTCTTTTCTTTTACTAAACTTAAACGTGATCTTCCTAATCCCAGTTGAACTAACATGCTTAGGTATCTCTAATACAACATGAGATACAGTAAGAGAATCAGAAGAGTCATTTTGATATCCGTTGTTCTTGGTGCTATGCTCATTGAAGGTGTTTAATGGACTTGAATTTCCTAAAAGTGTAGAAGCTACTTCACCAGCACCAGCACCAGCACCAGCAGCAACAGCAAGAGGACCGCCATCCAACTTATTACTAGCTGTAGCTGCCAATTCTTCTTCTTCAGTTGGTTGGCTGGTGATATCATGACAACTTGATGACGACGCATTATTATCATTCTCTTTGGGAGAAATTATAGGATTCGAAACTTCAGACTTTATGTCCTCGCATGAAGCCTCTTTTGCTTGTTTCTTGTTAGGAAAGGACCCCGTCTCTGTTTCATTATCTAATACAAACTGATGGTCCCTCTTTAAATCAGTTCTTGACGTGTTATTATCATTCTCTTTTCCAATACCTACTGCCTCCCTCGAGACGTCTACACAAACAGCACCTTCTCCCATGGACAATCTCTAAACTCACAACTGCAACAAATCCAAAACATACGCACAGCATTCAATAACAAAAGTTAAACCCTAATTCAACACTCAAATTCGGTCCTTCAATATTTTGTATTCGAATTTGAAATTTTGCAACCAGAGAATATTCTTGAAAACAGCAATTCACACACTAGTCTCCATTCCCAATCAAATCAAAATTTACAAATTTCGAATAACTTCTTTCCCAAACTGTCAATCAAAAACTGCTAAAAACCGCTCTATTATCAAATTCGAAACCTGTACGTGTGAAATTTTACCAAAATCCTACCTCTGCATACGAAGCCCGGAAAAAAATCAAATTCAAATCTTGTAAAACCGAATCAAGAGAGAGCCGCTTGATAAAAATCAGAAAAAAAAAAAAACAGAGAACAATTAAAAGCGAGGATTCAGATCTTGTAGATCTAAAATATACGAATTAAGAGAGAGAGAGAGAGAGAGATTTGAATTGAATATGCAAAAATATCGACAAGGACTTGGCAGATTAGGGTTAGGGTTGGTTTTTTCAGTTCTCAAATTCTGTTAGAAAAAATACAGCGGGAACGGGGAGAGCGGCAAGAAACCAGAAGAAAGAGAAGCTCTTGTTCGCGGTCCAGATTTCAACTTTTCTTTCAAAAAAAGAAAAGGAGATAAAACAGTACACTACCACTTTTCATTTTTTATTCTAACAATTAATTTTCAAAAATACTAATAATAAACTTCTGCTGTCGGATGTGCTTGGGCTAGTCCATTAACAGCTTTTATTCGTCGTCTTTTGTTTTTTAATATATAAATTAATTATTTATTAACTCTTAATATATATTTTATTTGATTATTTTTAAAGTAAAATAACTTAAATATATTAATTAGATATTATTAATAAATTAACTACAAAGTAATTAATTCTAAAAAATAAAAATTTATTTTTTCATTTGCAAGAGAATACTTTAAATTCGTTACTTTTTTAATATCATTTAAATATTTTAAATAATACTACAAAATATTAATAAGTTAAACATTTAAATGGTTTTTATAAATAAAAATAAATTAATAAAAGTGCAAGTTTCTTTGTATAAAAAGTATTTTGATATTTTCATTCGTTAATAATCTAATTTGTAAACTTTTAGTTAATAGTTTAATTTTAATTAACACTATTTAAATATTTTAAATAATATTGTAAAATACTAATATCTTTAAATATTTAAATGATATTTATAAAAAAATAAATAAAATACATACTTGGTTGTATAAAAATTATTTTGATATTTCAATTTATAAAAAACATGTTAATATTATTTAAAATATTTTTATAAATTTGAATGATATTTAAAAATAAAAATAAATTAATAAAAAATACAAGTTTGGTTGTAGATATATTACACCACTCCTGGTGATATTTGGAAGATACGAGAAGAAAACTAGAAAAGTGGATAAGCAAGTAGGACCTTTTCTTTGATTTAGATTTTTAGTTCGTCCAGCTGTGCGGTTATGATGTTGCCACGTGGAATAACCGTTGATATTTTGTTTTTTATGCAATAATTTTGACGGTATAGCATGTACACGACGCGAAATGTGATTGGTGGATGTAGGTCTAGTGGAATATGATCTGTAGGAGAGTCACAGGCCTCCAATTGGCTTGGATTAATGGTGGCAAAGCCAGGTGGATTGGATGTAAGTGGTTAAAACCTTAATCATTCAATTATCCTTGTTCAAAAAAAAAATTTTAAAAAGCATTCAATTATCCATTTGTTATCTATTTATTATTTATAGGAGTACCTAAATTCTTATATAAATTTTAGGGATATTTCGGAAATAACAAAAAAATAAAAAATTTTAAAAATATCGTTGACTTCTTTTTATTTAACAACAATTATTTCAAAAATACAGTGTTGCTTTAAACAATCAAAACAAATAAAATAACCGAAACAACCGTAAAACCAAATAAAATAATTGTGAAAACAACAAAAACAATCGAAATAGCCAAACAAAAATAACCATAAGAATAACCGAAATAAATAAAACAACCGAACAACCAAAATAACTAA
>CATIWM010260063.1:0-11020 GCA_949671775.1 Mallotus repandus
AAAAATGATAAAAATGCAGAAAAATAATTAAAAATAAATAAAAATATTGCAGTAAATATAATAAATTAAAATGACGCAAAAAAAATAATAATAATACTAATTTTACACTAAAATACCCATTTTTACATAAATGGAGAAAAAATATGCAAAAATGATAAAAAAAAATGCGAAATGAATGCAAACACTTCCGGATCCACCTGAACTTCCTTCTCCTTCTACATATCTTATTCACAAACTTTAAATCACCATAAAAATCATAACTTTACAATACACTAAGTATTTACAATAAAATGAATAAAAATGCAAGAAAATTATGAAAAATGGTAGAAATGATAAAAATAAAATAACAAAGATGATAAAAATGCAACTTTTAATGGAAAATGATTGAAAGATCCTCAGAGGGACCGGGTAATTACCCTTGATGCATGCTTTGACTAAATAGTGGCTCAGTTTGGATTTAATGGTCTAAATCCTAAGACAAGAACAAAAGAAAAATGATTTTGGATCGTGTTTAGGGTAATATGGGGTCTCCAAGTGCTTTAAGAGAGAGAAAGAGTGAGAGAGTGTGTTGGAGTAGTAGCCTTTTCTCTCTCTAAGAGGCTCTCAAAATTTGTGCCAAAAATCCTCCCCAAATAAGAAAAAAATCATTTTTTATAGTACAGACCTATTGACCCACGAGCTTGGGTCCATGACCCAAGCGCATGGGTCCTCAGACTCACGCAGGGGTAATTGGGTTATTTTGACTCACGAACTTGGTTAAATGACCCATACTCGTGGGTTATCAACCCAAGCTCGTGAGTTAACTCATCCCCATGGGCTTTTCCCTTACTTTGGTCATTTTTTGGCCCAACTTTGCTCTTTTTGGGTTTTGGTTGCTTTTTGGTATCTTTTAGGTTTCTTTCGGGTTTCTTCTCGATCTAGGCATGCTCAAGAAAACTTCTGAAGGAGTTTTACCCTGTCTAAGTGACAAGAATCCTTCATCATCGGATTTTTAAAGGACCGTCAAAATTTGGGTGTCAACACCACCTTTTGTTGAAAGGCTTATGTGAAGTAATGATTCTATACATTAGTGAGAAAAAGAAAGAAAGTGAACATGTATGCATGACGTGACCCCATAAAAGAATAGGGTAAGTATGTATACATGGGGTGCTCATGCAAACCCTTATTAACTATGGGGTGAAATGGCTAAAAAAGAATGTGAGTTAGTATGTGCTTCCTACATGTATGTCATGTATATGTGATTAAGAAAATTTGTTAGCATTCCTTCATAGGGACAAACCAAACACAAGTAATTCTCCCTTCTAACCTTTTTACTCCACGAGGCCAATTAGTTTTAGTTCCTAGGTGGGTTTCGATCCATAATCAGCAGGGGACTCTAGTTCTGCACTTAGACCAAACTGTTTTAATTTACTATTATAATATACAAAAGATAAACCAAAGTATGTTTTCATTATGAGCCCAAGGTAAATGTATAATGTTGACATAGGAAACATACTGCAATATTACAAATGATGTTCATAGTTCATGTGTGCCTGTTTACACAAGAACTATGGTCAACATAAGGGATCTGATCTCATGCATAATAGGTCAATATTCGATACATTTACCAAAGGATCATTTATTTCTTTTCAAAGCAAGTATCCACAATCTAGTCAAAATCCCTCACTTATTTGCTAAATCTAAAATGGATAAACAAGTGATATTTTGTTAGTTCTACCATCAAAAGACATCACTTGACAATTTTCCCAGACTATTCAGACTAAGGTGCATGATTCGCACCATGCCTCATGTTGTAGGGCTCATAAAGGTTAATGAGAATCACATGGTCCTTAGGATGCATAGTCTATAAAAATTAACGAAATAACATCAAATGGTGATAAGAACTATAAAATATCTTATCATTTGTAAATTTTAGGTCAAACAAACATCATCCAGGTAGGGTAATCATGCAAGAGGCAGGTGGGACCCTAGTGGAAGAATCTAATGGCTTATTTACATGCGCTGAGTTAGGGTGAAAAGCTAAAGGTTCCTTTAGTGAGAATTTCCCTTTATGATTAGGGTTAATAGACTCCAATTAATAAGTCTAGCATCTTTTGATAACTCATAAATTAAGTTAAGGCTAAAGGTGATGAATTTGAATCGATCACCCATGACTCAGTGGAATCATGGTGGATTATTTTTTGTCATCATCGGTTGATTGGGACTTAGAGTGCACATGTGATATGTTGTGCAATATGTAGTGGTAAAGGGCTCCATATGATCATGTATTATAAAATGAGAAATAACCATTTTCAAATTGACCTCTCGAATTAAAGTCCCTAGTGGAGTTATCATTGTGAGCGACTTTGAACTTTTTATTTAGAGTTTTTTAGTGGCTTTGTTTACTAAGGGGCATTATTTTATGTTTTAGGATAGGGCCGTATTTTGTCTCAGGAGGACATATGAATTTTTTATTTATTGTGGAGTTGCCACCCGATTCCTCAAGAAAAGTAAGGGACAACATCGGGTCACTCAATGAGTATCATCTCCGGTAGAGATTTTAGGTCTGGAAGGCTGCATATACTTTTTAGCTATTTTTTATTGCATGATATTCATCATATAGCTATACACATACACACATAACACATAATAAACGAAAAGTAAAGAAAATTTACACACATAACACATAATATACACATACACACATAACACATCACCCTAGTTTCAGAATGAAAATTTATACACATACACACATAACACATAATAAACGAAAAGTAAAGAAATTAATTACAATTTTTACATGGCTTTCCTAGCAAAATCCATCAAAAAAGGAAAATGTGAAAAAGTAAATCTAGTCCTAGATCTAGAAAGCACCTGCAAAACAAGAGTCAACATAGGTATATATCTCTCATTCATTCGTGGAACACATAAATTCAACAGGAAGTAACAAAATAGCTCAAAATGCAAACATCATATGGCAATGACATATTATAATGAAATTTATGACAAAAATAAGTAAAATAATAATATTTTCTATCAAGATAAAATGTAAAGTGGAATTATTAAAAAAAAAGCAAAATAATTAAAATATGTTATTTTGACATTATTGGACAAAAAGAACGAGATTCGAGTCGAGAATGTGATTTTTATAATAAAAATAAAGATTTTGAATGTAGATTTGATAGTTTTTGAATTCTGATCTTTTTATTGACTATGTACTGAAAGTTATAGTGATTACAAAAATACTGAAAGTTATAGATTTCTCATATTTACTATAAATCCAGTATAGAGTAAGCAAAAGAAGCAAATTTAATGCAAAAATAATGATGAAATATGAAATACATGTAAAATGATATTTTGACGATGCAAATGGTAATTATTAGCATAAAATATTTATTTTTTGATAAAAATGTAGATTTTGATATGGAAAAATAAAATTGAGATAATTACATCAAAATCCACTGAATTATTGGCAGAATCACATTTTTAACTTTATTTAAATCAAAATGTGTGGAAATGCTATTTTTGACAGAATTTCACAAAAATTAAATACGAATTTGATGATACAAATGTTGAATTTGTATTTTAATTATGTAAAAATGATATTAAATGCAATTTTAACATAATTTTGATGAAATGATGTAGAGTATTATGCATAGAATATTTAAAAATACAAATTTTATTAGAAAATAATTTTCTTTTAGAAAATCACATTCTCGATATACAAAAAATGAAAAATGTAATAAAAAAAAGAAATGAAATTAATAAAAAAAGTTCACATAACACGCAATATGGCCAGTCTCACCACTCAAGCACATAATTTAACAAATTTTCTGGCAGCATAAAAATAAAAGAGAGAATTGGAGTAAAAGAGATGATGGAAGATTGATAAAAATTAAACGTGCAAAAATTGTTACTTTAATCCTCATAATGTCGTCTAAGCTCGTTTTAGAATTAGGAAGCACTAGCTTTGGGAGTGTGATTTACGAGCTATCTTCATTGAAATTGTATAAAAATTACATGTGATGCAAGTTTTACTTTTGGAGCGCATTTTGATAAAGATGCATTCGAATTTGGTCATAAAGTTGGATTTAAAAATTACAAATACAAGAAGAGAAAATAGGCTATGAGTGTTTAGAATAGGTTTTTCGAATCTTCAAACCAGCAGAGTCCCGTTATTATAGCCACAAAAGTTCCTTCAATGTTATAAATAGTGCTATTTACAGACACGAGTATGAGAGAGAGCACACGCGCATGACTCACATGCTAATAGTGCATGATTCAAGCATATAAACCGCACGGGAGAGTTGTGTGTGTGTGTGTATATATATATATATATATGTCAATTTTTTAATTATTTAAAATTATAAAATTGCAATAAAGTAAATTTTTATAATCTGAGATGGATTTGTGATGGAAAATCCATCACTAAATTAGTGACGAACAATATGTCACTAATTTAGTGATGAATCAAAAAATTCATCACTAATTCTAGTGATAGATCAAAAAATTAAAAAATCTATCACTAAAATTAGCATTAATTAAAATATTGACGACAAAAAAATCGTCACAAATCCACCAATAAATAATTTAGTAATGGATTAATGACGGATTTTTTGTTACTAAATTGTGAATTTCTTGTAGTGTAGCATTTTGGTTTACTGATTGTGGCATGTCAAGAGCTATAGGATTTTTAATAGAACTAAAAGGATCTAATCTACTAAGTTGTTCCCTAAAAGCTTGTAAAAACTCGGTTTTATTGCTCTTAATCTCTTATTAAGTTAAAGTGGAGACTTGATAAGGCTTAAACATGGGACTCTTAAATTTACTATATGTTGTTCTTGCCAATCTGGTGGATACTATAGGTTTTTGGATTAGGCTTTCAAATCTAGAATGTTGCTTTTCTATGGTGTCTAGATGTGCAATCATGAAATTATTATGAGACACTATTTTTAAGGTTTGCAAAATCACTATCCTGTTGTTTTTTAAAGGGACATTCTTATAATTTCATTTCCTACATGAATTTTGATCAACCTGAGAGGAGGATGTTAATAGTCTACAGATTGACCATTTGATGTTTCCTAAACTACAACCTTTTTTTCTTGTATTGATAGGATTTATGATTTTAAAAGGATATAAAATGATGTTTTTAGCTCTAGACATTTCAAAATTAAAAAAATGGATTTCATGCATTTGAACAAAATTGTAAAAAAAAATCTTGAATTTTCTTTCTCTCATTTAGAAAATTTTTAAAGAATCATGTTCTCTTTTCTAAATTATGAGATGCATAAAAATCTTGATGCAAGTATGTTTTATTTACCTTAAATTCCTTTCCTAAAACATTCAATGCATTGGCTATATTATCAATTATAATTGATGCAGTAAGAAAATTTATAGGTGAAGTGTCACACCTTGTCTCACGTAGCCCGAGATGGATGTTTAAAAACCAACCATTCAATAAAACATCTAATTTAGTCAAATTATATTATATTTGGAATTACATATGCTAAAGAAATTGAAAACAATCTCTTAGAAATGTTTGATACTATTTATATAGAGTATTTAGAAAATAAGAAATTTTTGCAATTGATGTGTTTATATATTAAAACTATAATATCAAATAATTGAGTAATAGAGGAAATCATGCTCATCAAACTAAATTGGTACTCATTTTTATATATTAAAAGCACAGTAGTGAATATCATTAAGGTAGTATAAAACATGTGTATAAACATTTGTTTTACATATAGTCTAGCCACCACTATTAACTTCAATTAATATACTTTTACAATACTTATCAAAACAAGATTAAGAAACAAGGTACGAGGCTTCTCTAATGAGGATGTTGGCCAATCTTACTTTGAAACTTCTATACAAACTCTCTTAGCTCAATCCACCCACTATCAAGCCCTGTTATCTGAAAAGTTTATAAAATAAAGTAAAATGAGTACAAAAATACTCAATGAATAGATATCTCAAGCACAAAATAATTTGGTTAAACCAAACACAATAAACATCTCAAATCATCATACCAAAGTAATTAAAATCAAATTATAGTCCACTTGAAATATCAAGGCCATTATTGCCTTCAAATTTATACAAAACTTAGTTGAATAAAACACATGTTTTTCAATCATCAAAATAATCTTTCACAGGTATTAACCATCCCTACAATAAGCTTTACAATTTGTCCATAACATATAGGCCATCACAAGCATCACTCTCTAGGCACACTTGAAGGCTAACCCTTCGACTACGTTAGCACGGAACGACCATTCTCCCTTCACTATCCTGCAATCAAGTTCCTTGTTGTTATTGCACAATAACAACCAATATAATCACCTCAACACATTTACATAACTCATATAGGGTGGTAATACACAAACCAAATGTCATTTTAATCAAATAAATAGTCAAAGCATTTTTATCTCATTTGTTGTAAAACAAAGTATTCAAAATCAAAACTCCTCATTATAATCCAATCTAAAGAAATTAGATTAATCACGAACTCATTTGAATCATCAAATGATTAGAATGATCTCAAAACATGTTATTAAGACCAAGCATATTGTAATAATACATTAAGCTTGCAAACTCAAACCATCATACTTTGAAAGCTTGAAATATACACACATAAACCATATAGTAATAAACTGATTTAAATAAACACTTAAATCATCATTTCAAGCTCATAAAACAACATCAAAATATTAATTTTATTGCTTTATAAAAAAGTAAAAAGGGGTTGAACATCCACTCACAAAATAGCTTTCAAAACCAGCACAACTGATTCACCGTTTTGCTTAATTGGTATCAGCACCTTCATTTCCTTATCCAGCACCTACAACATGGAATTTCATTTAATAATCACCAATATAATATTCTCACATCCTGTCCTAACCATGCAGTCCCCATATGATATGCAAAATATGCAAACTAACTCAATTCTTGAAATATGTCCTATTAATTTTAAAAGGGTTGTTTCAGGCAAAAATTAGAAAAATTCTCCAAACTTGTAGAGAATGAATTTGAAGCTCAAATTTGAATTAGTTTTAGATTCATATGTATACTAAATTCTGTAAAATTTCACTTAATTTGGATAACTATAGAATGAGAAATAGGCAACTAAACACAACCAAGTCAATATACACGAACAGACTAAGCATTAAAATGTTTTCAATTATCATTCTCACTTCCCGACTTATTCAGCTCAACATCTAAGAGACAAAGATTTAGAGGACTCTTTTAAGTTTCCATAGAATCAAAGAAAACTCAATTTGGAACTTTCTAGTCTAAGTTTTCATCAAAATATATAGACTGTTAAACCAGACATCCAGAACCCGAATTTCGCATGTTATAAACCCTAACTCAATTCAACTAAAAACTCATTAATTACTTACCAATTGATCACCAAAGACATTTAGGATGATGATTAATGACCTGCAATGATTTTGAACCTTCAAATTCAGCTTGAAAATGTTAGTTTCACTTGAAGAATATAGAAACTCTTTTAACCTCTTTTACTATTTTCTTTCCTTTCTAAGGCAAATGTTTTCTTCTTTAGTTTTTCTTAAACATAAATGGCTGCAAATCTCAAGGCCACGACCTTAAGGAAGAATCCAGACCCAAAGTGGATAGATTTAAGTGTAAAATAACTTTTTTAGCCCTTAATGAAATGGCTTTGTCTTCTATTAATCCTTAAGCTTGTAATTGTTCATTTTAGGACACTTTTTGTTTCAATTAAGTCCATTTCATCCTCAACTCTTCAATTCTCATTCTTCACTTCATTTTTGTTCCTAATCCTTTATATTCTCATAATTTTACTAATTTTTTATGTCATTAAAATTCAAAAGTTCTCGCTCTATGATCGAGTACAAGTCACAGCTTAACTCGATACACTAGTCTAACTATATATACTAGCTTACACTTAAATTCAATCAATAAATGTGTAAATGCAAATTTACCTATAATTAGGGTACAAATGTGACAAGAAGGGTTTTTTTATTATTGACTGGTCTTGGTATATGCACACTGTAATCTATATTTCTCAGAGAAGTAGATGGTATATGCAAGGTGGAATACCTAAAAGGTTGGGTTTTATAGGACAATTTATGACTATTAGCAAATCTGAGCTTAGAATTACCTAGTCATATTTATAGGAAAGGTTCATAACAAAAGGAATTTTGAAAAATTTTCCTAGATTTATACTTTTCTAATGAAATCTAGAACTAGTAAATCTTCTGTCAAAGCTAATTTTAACCTTACAATCTTGGTATTGGGTTACTTACTTTATTTGGGTATTTGGTATAAGAACCTCTAGTTTTTCTGGTTCTGCCTGGACAACTCCTTCAAGAATCCAATTTTTTAGAAGGGTTATTTCTTTCCAATGGATAGGTTTTGGTATAACCATGTTCGACTTAGTGATATCAGTTTAGAGTAATAATGTTTGTCTTTTTCTGTATAGGAATCAATGTTTTGAATTGAAAGAATACATTATAGCTTTGTAATGCACTAAAAAAATCAATGACACTGGGATCGAAACTTCAATCATATTATAATTATGGGTTTGATTTGTAAAACCAATGATTTCAAAACATTTTTGTCACTCAAAGAAATAGAGTTTGGGTAACAATCAAATGTTACTGGACCTTTATAGAGACTAGACTCTATAGTTCCTAATAGAGAGTCCTCAAAGGTTTTAAACCTAGCATCTATAAGAGTTGTTAAGATAAAAGTGTTTAACCCTTCTTAGTTTAAGGGTTTTAGTCCTACCTGAACAAGCCTATGTGGACAGTGTCCCTTTGTTTTATGTTTTTGCAAATAGTTTTGAGAAAAAAGATGAATAGTTTCAAAAGGTTTTGGAAGTTGTATATCTATGTCCTTAGTTTTAATAGTATAATCAGTTTTAAAAACATTCAACTTGGATGTTTTATAAATCTTATCTTTTCGAATTTTGGAATCTTCCAGTCATCAATGTATTTTTCAAAATTTTCAATAAAGATTTCCTCACTATTGACCATATCCTTTTAAGTCTTAGATGATGAGGATGCAGAAGATGAGGAAGATGTGGTTCTACAAAAAATTGAATTCATAGTTTATGAAATATTTCTATAGGAATGAGAATATAACTACAACTCACAGGCTAACTCATTGGATTTATGGCCTCTCCTAGGACTTACTGTCAGGACCACCTGTGACCAAAGGACTTAATGCAACCTACTCTTAAATGAGATTGAATAAACAATGTAATATATATTTCCATTTGTCTTTAGGCAAGTTGTTACAACATGAGACATTGAAGATGTTCATATTGCTAGCAGAATCGCAAAGAAAAATATTAAAATAAGAAATGAAAAGTGTATTTTTCATAAAAAAAAATAAAAGATGAGATATTATATCTAAAATATTTTTAAAATACTTATGCTTTATTTATTAGTGACTAACATTTATTTCCCAAGTTGATAAATAAAATATCACATTGATCACATTGTAGTATAAGGCTGTTGATGCATTTCCAAAGGACAAATTATTTGATGATGAGATAAATGGTCCAGTTATCATGGCTTTTTGTCGATGTCTATTAAAATTTAATGATAATTTTTTTAATTATGCATATGTCGTCACATAATTGTTTAATTCAATTGTAACATTTTTTAAACATATTTATTAATTCTAAAAAGTTTTTTTTTTAATTTTCAAATTCCAGTAGATCAAATGACAACTAATAACACTTCAGCAACAAAGTTTGTTTAAATCTCAATATCCAAAGTTTGTTTCTTTTTACAACAAAGGTGAGATTTAAATGTATCTATAATCTAATTAGAAAAACATGTTTTAATTATTAAATCTTTGTTAGTTCAGTTGTAACAACCTTATTGGAGAATTCCAAAATTTTCATCTAAAAATCAAGTAGCATGAGATATTGAAGTATAAAGGGAGGCCTAATACGGAACCTCCAAGAATAAGCGTGAGAACCCCTTTATATATATGGACCCCCAACACATTAACTTGAAAACCCCAATACTCAATTCAGTAACAACCTCTAAGAAAAAGCTAGAAATCTGATTACTTAGATGATCAAAGAATTAGAATAAAGAAAACTTGTTTCTGAATTCAAATTTTGAAACACTCCACAAGAAGGTGATGAATCTACTTGAATGTTCCTTAAAAACATGTATTCTACGCAAGAACCCAAAGATAAAAGCAAACAACCTTTAGGTTTCTTAAAACTTCAATTGTGAATTATCATCCCCTCAAGTTACATAAAATAAGGCATTTATATAGACTTAAAAAACCCTAAATAAAACCTAATTAAAATCCTAACTAAACAAGAAAACCAAATCCTTCTTAAATAAGAAAATATAATTCAACCTAAATAAGAAAATATAATCCTGATTACATTCGGATTGACAGATGCAACACATTGTAGCGCACTTTTTACCACGATGAAGGCCGAATTGATGCAAGCCCAAAATATGAAAGTTATAGCCCATGACGTAATCTTTCATATGAATCTTTAAAATCTCCATTTGGATCTATATTGAGAGAGATATGGCCCATTTACTGTCGTATGTGCAGTCTGCCCAGTTTTGTACGTGACCTGATAATCTTTCATAATTTTAGCTCATGAATAAGATCGAATCAGACCCAACCGTCTTCATAAAAAGTATATATATTTCTCTTGTCTTTCTAGTACATCTTGAATCAACTCAATCCAATTTCTGTAGAGAAACTTGTAATAAAAATACTAAAATAGGCTACCAAAAAACATGAATTAAAAATTACATCTAGGATCACATGAGGATCATATCATTCCCTCCCTCTTGAAGATGATTCGTCCTCGAATCATAACCATCTTCTAAAATTCATAAAGTGATAAATCCTCCAGGGTCAAACATAAACTCTGTCACACCCGTACTCTACTATAGGTACATTTGCATACATATTGCATTGCATTTATGTATATATAGGCTGAGTTTAAGAATAAGTTAGTAGATATATAGTTAGACTAGTGTATCGGGTTAAGTTGTGATTTATACTC